>CM026893.1:4936585-4974552 GCA_015227895.2 Colaptes auratus
CTTGGTGTGCTCACTAAGGCTGGCATAACTGCTTGTCTTCTTTGCACTGGGGCTTCGGGTCTGAAAGCCAACCTGAGGTCCTGTCAGTTTCCAGAAATATCTGATTACATTCCTTTGCAAGGCAGATGTTTCCTCATGCCTGCCAGGGGAGTTCTTCTCCCTCTTGAAATGCAAAGTGCCTTTCCCCACCCCTCCAAGTATTGCCTCCAAACATGTCCTTTAACAAGCCAGGACCTGCCCCCCACACTGCAGCGTCAGTGAGACCACTGCCATGGAAGCAGGAGGGCTGCTGATCCAGATTTCACCATTCAGCACATGAAAGAGAACATTGCACAAGGAAGTACCAGGAAGCCAGGGGCTCTAAATATTTGCATAGTTGTGTGCTTAGCCCAGATAAATTCAGCAGGACTCTATGTAAGGTCACACACTTGCCCCCTAGCATTGGAATGAAACATCTCCTTTTCGCTTCATTAGAAGCCTCAGGCAAGAGAGACCAAGTTTGACCTCAGCATCATTCTGTCTCCAACACCTATGGCAATACTGATGAGCTGGAAGGAGAGGTATTTGTTTACTGTATTTATTTGTGGGTATTATCAAATCCGAGGTCCAAAGACTGAAACCATACTCTCCACAGTACTGTGTACACATTGGTTAATGTGATTTGCTCTGGGAGAAAAAAAAAACACCATGTTGAGATATGCTAGATGTGAAAGTCAATATTGTCATGTGCAAAGTGCAACAGGGGAATGAGGCAGAATTAGAGAGAAATGAAGACAAAGAAGAGAGAAATTACATTATAGGCCAAGGACACTCAGGAAACCCATGTCACAGCAGGGAAGAATTACATCTGTTCTGTTCTCTTGCAGCTCAGCACCTTTTCTACAAGCAGCCTCCCTCAACGTGCTTCATATAGGGTCAGAACCCCAGAAAAGGAAATACTGCAGGACCTTTAACCCCACTATTGACTACTTTTCATGGTGTCTAGTAGTTAAGCTTAGTGTTCAATAATGTATGACAGAAAGTAATGCAATTTTAATCAGGAGAGGCAGACAGCAGGAGAGGGGAGGTAAAGGTGAGTACTGAAGCAACAAAGCTGAAGGAGCCTATATTGGAGGGAGGGAGGGGGGAAAAGAGCTGTGAGCCCTAATAACAGCTTTTCTTAACTGAACTGAACTGGGTCAGAGTGACCTCTGAGAGGTGCCAGAATTTTAACAGCCAAATCCTAATGTGAAAGATTATGGATATTTCTGTAGAAATTGCCCTTGTTTTACATACACAAACCATTTTGCTGAGCACAATGTTAATTCTGCAGCCCTGCTGGAGCAGCAGCTTCTAAGAAGATAAACAGAAAATGATGCCTTTAGCAGCTGGCAGATACCTTGGCTAAGAGGGATGATAAAACTATTTACATGAAGGTATTAAAGGCCTAAAGGGTGCAGCAGCTTGTTAGCAGCACTGCTGTGGAGTGGGGGAAGGGGCAGTAGATGGGAAAGGGTCCATTTCTTCTTCACTCTGGTTTTTACCCAACCCACAGCTACAACTAAAAGGATCACAGAAATCTTTTGAGTTGGACAAGACCTCTAAGATCATTGAGTCCAACCACCTAACACCTTCTCCTCTTTAGCTGCATGGCCTTCTCTACATTTCCTTTCTTGTGTAACTCTGCAGCAAGAACTGTTGAGTGAGTTCCCATCCAAGGTGAAATTTGGGGGGTGATCCATGGTGCTGACAGAGCAGGAGATGGAAAGGGGGAACTGGAGAGAGGTGAGGTCTAACCCATTCTGGGAACATAAACCAAATTGCACTGGAGCAGCCAAAACAGAGGGAGCTCATAACTCTCCATGTTTCTGTCCCCTGAATCTGTGGACTTCCTTACCTTTGTGCTTCACCTAGCTTCAGCAAATAAGATGAAGGTAGAGGAAAGAAAGAGCAGAAATGGACATCAGGATGGTGAAGCTCAAGTCAAGGTTAAGAACTCCTCCAGGCCTGATCCCAAGCCTTTATCAGGATATGCAGTGTCTCCAGCTGTGTCTAAGCCAGTCCTGTGTTGAGGGATTAATCCACTTCCTAAGGAACAGCAGATGGAATAGAAAGAGGAAAATTGGAGCCTGAAAGCAATCTGTGACTTTCCAAAGCACCATGCTCAAAAGAGTATATCCATACCTCAACAGAGCCAGGGCTCAGGTTGATCAGCTATGGCACAGCAGTGAGTGAGCAAGGAGGGCAGTTGCCAGGGACCACACATTGGGATGTGAAGATGGAGGAAGGAAGGGGGAATCATTTGTGCCTGATGGGGTAAACATCCCCTTGTAGAATGGAATGGAACGGAATGGAACGGAGTGGAGTGGAGTGGAGTGGAGTGGAGTGGAGTGGAGTGGAGTGGAGTGGAGTGGAGTGGAGTGGAGTGGAGTGGAGTGGAGTGGAGTGGAGTGGAAAAGTCCTTCAAGATCATCAAGTCCAACCTATCACCCAACACCATCAACTAAACCTTGGCACAAGTGCCTCATCCAGTCTCTAAGTTGTCATAAGATCCAAGACCACCCAGCCAGAAACTTTCTCCTCGACTGGTCAGCTCCATTTGGCCTGATTCCAGGTGTTAGTGACCTATAAATGTGTGTATTTAAGAATTAATCATGACAGAATATTTTCCCTCTTCAACTACCTATTTTTCTCTTCATTAGCCCTTTCTAACTGTGAGACAAGTAACAGGCAGTCATTCCAATTAAAAGCAAGCATTCTTTTTCAGCCTGTAGAAGAGAGAGCACTTTGCTGGCCACACTTGAACACTGCCAATAGATTTACCTGCCCGAAGTGAGAGAGCTGACTTCAGTGTCTCACAGCAAGGCAATAGTACTCAGGCACAGACCCTCAGAGCTCCACCTGGCCACAGCCATAAATTGCCACCTCCATTACAGCTTTGCCAATACCATTTCCATGCTGGCTGCACAGCAGCTTTGCAGTAGTATAACGTGCATTTCACAGGGGTGCAGCAGGAGTGACAGAATGGGGTTAGGACACTGGAAAAGCCACATTATTTTTTCATCCTAGGAGTTGCAGAAGGAGGAGGTAGAAAAGAGAAGGGCAAAGACACCAAAGGCTCAGCTCTAGGCTGCTGCTGCAACTGAGAGAAAAAACAGAAAAGGGCTGTGCTCGCTCATCCACTCCAGAGGTAGGAAAGTTTTTGCAGAGATATTTCCCTCCAGTCTTTCACTTATTATGCATCAAGGGCAGAGCTGTCTCCACTTTATTGCATTCTGTCATTCAGAGCTGGGCTAATCATTGCTGCTGAGCGTGGAGACAGACAGCTGGGAATCCATCTTCACAAGTGTCCCCTGTGCTGCTTCTACACATGTCACAGCCCTGACGTGACCTGCTCTGGGTGACTTGGGAGGACGTGTCCAGAGAAGGGCAATGAGGCTGGGGAGAGGTCTGGAGCACAGCCCTGTGAGGAGAGGCTGAGGGAGCTGGGGTTGCTTAGCCTGCAGAAGAGGAGGCTCAGGGGGAGACCTTCTTGCTCTCTACAACTACCTGAAGGGACGTTGTAACCAGGAGGGGGTTGGTCTCTTCTCCCAGACAACCATCACAGAACAAGAGGACACAGTCTCAAGCTGTGCCAGGGGAAGTTTAGGCTGAAGGTGAGGAGAAAGTTCTTCCCAGAAAGAGAGATTGGCCACTGGGATGTGCTGCCCAGGGAGGGGGTGGAGTCCCTGTCCCTGGAGGTGTCAAGAGGGGATTGGATGTGGCACTTGAAGCCATGGTTTAGTTAGTCCTGAGGTGTTGGGTGATAGGTTGGACTTGATGATCTCTGAGGTCTTTTCCAACCTTACTGATTCTATGAAATTGTCTTTTTCATCAAAATACCTGAAGGACACAGTGAGAAAAGTGAGGTACAGCAAAGGACAATTCTGCTGTCTCCTGAGCTTGACTTAAGGTATCCAGAAGCAGCCTTGGCGCTGAACTCCTCGGTTCAACTTTAGTAACAATGTGCAACGAGCTCTGGGCAGAGATTGCCTGAGCAAGGTGACTGTCCAGTATCACACAGCCCTGTGAGGTCACAGTGGGTTGGATTGGAAGCAGCACAGCCACCTTCACTTCCCCCAAGCCCACTTCAGCAAGCTCTGCTCTCACTACCACCAGTGAGACAGATCTGGGCATAAATTTTAAACACAGAATATTTCAGACTGATGGGCAGTAAGATGGGCTGGAGGCAGTGTCTTGCAAACTGTTGGGTCTGGAGCAGCCACAGCAGCAATGTCAAAGGAAAGTCTGAGGCCCTCATCCTCTCAGCCTGGCTTTTTCAGGTGAGGAATACAGCCTCTTGTTAAAAATCTGCAGATTCATGTTTCCAAACAAATAAGAGGAAAAAAATAAACACAGACGAGCTTCTTCAAGGGAACAGCACATCTCATGACTTCATTCACTGGAGGAGGTTTTAATTGCACAGAGGCTGGTATTTGTGCTAATCACTTGAGGGAGACAAAGAGCCACACTGAGATTGCCTGGATTTGTATGGTCAGATTTAAAGCAGGGAAGAAGGAAAAAAAAAAAAAGGAAGAACCATAAAAGCTTTATGATCACTGCAAGGATGGAGATATCTGTTAGCTTCTGGAAGCAAAGGGATGAATAACAAGATAGAAAAATCTAGAGCAAAAGAAGGAATTAAACAGGACTTAAAAGATCTCCTGTGGCCTTCCAGTATCTGAAGGGGGCCTGCAAGAAGGCTGGGGAGGGACTTCTCAGGATCTCAGGTAGTGATAGGACTAGGGGGAATGGAATGAAGCTGGAGGTGGGGAGATTCAGGCTAGATGTGAGGAAGAAGTTCTTCCCCATGAGAGTGGTGAAGCCCTGGAATGGGTTGTGCAGGGAGGTGGTTGAGGCCCCATCCCTGGAGGTGTTTAAGCCCAGGCTGGATGAGGCTCTGGCCAGCCTGATCTAGTGTGAGGTGTCCCTGCCCATGGCAGGGGGGTTGGAACTAGATGACCCTTGTGGTCCCTTCCAACCCTGGCTGATGTTATGATTCTATCTCAGAGAGACTACCAAAGCTGGTCAGCACAGCCTTAGACAATGGCAAGGTTTGGGATAGTTTGCCTGAAAGGATCTAAAGCCCACTGCAACATTTGGTGAAGGATAAGAGACCTGAGAACACAGAGGTCATTTGAATAAGCTCAGCACCATCAAACACTCCGATGCATCTGCTGAAACATCTGTGGCGATCTGAACGTTAACATATTGGGCGACAGAAAACACCAATGCGCCGTGCACTGGGGAAACCACAAACCATGTCCTTGGGTGAGTGCTGGGATCAGATCTGTGTCATAGCCCTGAGAGAGAACAGCAAAAAAACCCCAAAACCCCAAACACCAGCAGCACAATTTCAGAAAGGCCTGCAAGGATAATAGAGATTGTTCTCGGTGGAGAGAAGCTGCAAAGACGAAGATGAATGAGGTGATACAGCATAGGTGTGACCACCAATGTGCAACACCACAGCTGGCAGGTCTGATATTTCACTGACATTTGAAGGAAGCAGTTTGGGACAACCTGCACAAGCAAAACAGAAATTAGTTATAATACAATACAGTAATACAACACACCAGGTTGGAAGAGGCCTTCGAGATCATCGCGTCCCATCCATCAACCTATCCAACCCACCTAAACAACTAAACCCTGGCACCAAGCACCCCATCAAGTCTTCTCCTGAACACCTCCAGTGAAGGTGACTCCACCACCTCCCCAGGTAGCCAATTCCAATGGGCAATCACTCTCTCTGTATAGAACTTCTTCCTAACATCCAGCCTAAACCTGCCCTGGTGCAGCCTGAGGCTGTGTCCTCTTGTTCTGGTGCTGGCTGCCCGGGAGAAGAGACCAACCTCTGCCTGTCTACAACCTCCCTTCAGGTAGCTGTAGAGAGCAATAAGGTCACCCCTGAGTCTCCTCTTCTCCAGCTAAGGAACCCCAGCTCCCTCAGCCTCTCCTCATAGGGCTTGAGACCTATAAGTAAATAAATAAACAAACCAACCCAAAATGCTTTGATGTGGTTAAGCAAAAGTCACCACTGGAACTCTGTGCTGTGAGGTGCAAGTGAAGCAAGCAGCTGTAGCCTTCTGTAACCTAAAAAGGACAGTTAATATAGAATCATAGAATCAGTCAGGGTTGGAAGGGACCACAAGGATCATCTAGTTCCAACCCCCCTGCCATGGGCAGGGACACCCTACACTAGATCAGGCTGGCCACAGCCTCATCCATCCTGGGCTTAAACACCTCCAGGGATGGGGCCCCAACCACCTCCCTGGACAACCCATTCCAGGGACAACCCATTGTGTGGCACACAATACAATTTCTAGCATGAAGGATGCCAGAAGTTTGGGGCTTTTTTGGTGGCTTTTTTGGGGGGGTGTGTGTGTGGTGGTGGTTTTGGGGTTGGGGTTTTTTTTTTGTGTTGTTGGTTTGTTTGGGTCTTTTTTGTTTGGTTTTGGCAAGTTTTCTCTTCTCTTATGGCCTATATCAGGAGCAATGTGGCCAGCAGGAGCAGGGAGGTCATTCTGCCCCTGTACTCAGCGCTGGTTAGGTCACACCTTGAGTACCTTGTCCAGTTCTGGGCCCCTCAGTTTAGGAAAGATGCTGAGTTGCTAGAACATGTCCAGAGAAGGGCAACAAAGCTGGGGAGGAGTTTGGAGCACAGCCCTGTGAGGAGAGGCTGAGGGAGCTGGGCTTGCTTAGCCTGGAGAAGAGGAAGCTCATGGGGAGACCTCATTGCTCTTTACAACTACCTGAAGGGAGGTTGTAGCCAGGTGGGGACTGGTCTCTTCTCCCAGGCAACCAGCACCAGAACAAGAGGACACAGTCTCAAGCTGTGCCAGGGGAGGTTTAGGCTGGATGTTAGGAAGAAGTTCTTCCCAGAAAGAGAGATTGGCCATTGGAATGTGCTGCCCAGGGAGGTGGTGGAGTCACCGTCATTGGAGGTGTTTAGGAAGAGCCTGGATGAGGCACTTGGTGCCATGGTTTAGTTGATTAGATGGTGTTGGGTGATAGGTTGGACTCGGTGATCTCAGAGGTCTTTTCCAACCTGGTCTATTCTATTCTATTCTATTCTATTCTATTCTATTCTATTCTATTCTATTCTATTCTATTCTATTCTGTGCTGTGCTGTGCTGTGCTGTGCTATGCTATTGTTAGCTATGCTAAGCTATGCTAAGCTATGCTAAGCTATGCTCTCTCTTCCTGAAGATGAAGCTTGATTTGCCAACTCAGAGCCACACAACAGAGCTTTGTGGAAAACTTAACCTGAAATAGCTGAACATCCTCTCAGCTCAGTTTTCCTCTGCAAACACCACTCATCATCAGGACTGCAGAGGGAGCCTCTCTCTTGCCATGGACCAGCTCCACCATCTAAATTCGATGGCTACCACCCTGTGCTGTGAATACTCCCAGGACTGAAGTGAAGACACTTAGGTGGACTTCATTTATCCATTAAATTGGGATCTATCTGCCTTTTTCTTCGGGGTCACCAATGAGATCAATTTACCATAAAGCTCTAGGGATCCTGCAGTGGGCAGTGGTAGGGAATTGTTTCAGCTCCCTGTAGAAATTTCTGCTCTGTTTATCATTGCAGTTTCAAAGCACTTACATGAACCAAACATAGTTTAGCAGCTCAATAGAGCAAGACAGCCACTGTACCCATGCTGGAGTAGACATGTGTGTGTTAGCTGCATCACTGACCATAATAATATCCTTAGGTGCAGTATCCATGTCCTCTTCCAGCAGACATTTTAGTGTAAGTCCACATTAATAGAAGCAAAACTGACAGGCCAGGGCAGAATACATTAATAAAAGTAAAAGTGGCACACCAGGGCAGAATCCAGCTCAGTGCAATCCACTGAAGCTGAAGAAATACTGTGGAAGTCCTTCCGATACAGTGGGTTAGAGCTGGGTCAAGCAGCTCTGTACATCAAAGGCTTAGCACCCAACTGCACTGTCCTCTCCCTCACTACAGCCTTGAAATGATGACAAAACAGCTTGGAAATGCTCTGATGCACCTGGATGGTTTCAGCAAAGCAGAGGCCTGGGGAATTCCCTTCTCAACTGAAATGGGAAATACATTTCTATAAAAAGCAGCCATGCTACCTTTCTGTTGTTTGCATCACTGAAATGTCTCTGGTGAGAGTGAAAGCAGAGCATGCAGAGTCTGGGGAGAAAGAGTATATCCCACAGACAGGCTACAGTCAAACTCGTCTCCTGGTCAGTGGTTTCAGTGCAGAATCACAGGTAAGGAAAGAATAAGGAATGGAATGGAATGGAATGGAATGGAATGGAATGGAATGGAATGGAATGGAATGGAATGGAATGGAATAGACCAGACCAGGTTGGAACAGACCTTCGAGATCATCGAGTCCAACCTATTATCCAACACCACCTAATCAGCTAAAGCATGGCACCAAGCACCCTATCGAGTCTCCTCCTAAACACCTCCAGTGAAGGTGACTCCACCACCTCCCCAGGCAGCACATTCCAATGGCCAATCACTCTCTCTGTGTAGAACTTCTTGCTAACATCCAGCCTGAACCTCCCCTGGCACAGCTTGAGACTGTGTCCTCTTGTTCTGGTGCTGGGTGCCTGGGAGAAGAGACCAACCTCTGTCTGTCTACAACCTCCCTTCAGGTAGTTGTAGAGGGCAAGAAGGTCTCCCCTGAGCCTCTTCTTCTCCAGGCTAAGCAACCCCAGCTCCCTCAGCCTCTCCTCACAGGGCTGTGCTCCAAACCCCTCCCCAACTTTGTTGCCCTTCTCTGGACACCTTCCAGCACCTCAACATCTTTCCTAAACTGAGGGGCCCAGAACTGGACACAATACTCAAGGCCATGCTACCTTTCTTTTGTTTTCATCACTGAAATGTCTCTGGTGAGAATGAAAGCAGAGCATGCAGAGTCCAGGGAGAAAGGGTATATCCCACAGACAGGCAACAATCAAACTCGTCTCCTGGTCAGTGGTTTCAGTGCAGAATCACAGGTAAGGAAAAAACAAGAAATGGCTAAGTCAATCCCCTCATTACCTGTGGATGGACTTGATCTTGGGGTTAGACCATTTCCCAGTCTCTTGGGCAATCAAATAAGCAGAGATGCACTGCAGACTTCAGAGTTTTCTCCGTGGCTGCCTGGGATTAGGAACTAGAGAGGAAAAAGCAAGTAAACATTAAACCAGATGACAAATTCCATGTCTCACTCCTAGATGCTCTAAGCAAATATGTTTCTTAGCTCTTGTAGATCACCTTGTCCCTCAAGCAAATATGTAATTTTCTTTCCTAGCAGAGTTACTTTAGGCCAATACTGGGATCAATACCAGCAGCCCTGGGACTTTTGATACAACACTGACTATATAACTGGGTTATCAGCCTGGTACTCTGTCTGAATTAAAGACCAGCTCTTAAACTTCCCAGTTAAATATCCTTCTGCCCAGATGATTCACAACCAAAGACAGTTTTTCAGCTGCTGGACTGATAAACAACTGGCTGCAAAGCAGTTTCCAATCCTGGGCTTGCCCTGACCAGCATTATCCACTCGTTTCCACCTCTACTGCAGAAGTGCAAAACCTTCTCCTTTAGGAGAGTCACACTGGAGCAGGAGAGATTCCTCCCCTCCTGCAGGAGAGACTCTTGAACATTTAACAGGATTTATAACGACCCACTGATGCACTTACCAGGAGGGGGCCCAGGGAAGGCAACAGAGACTCAGACCCCAATGAAGTCTCAAGGCAGAACTCTGTGTTTCTTGCCACAAATTCTTCACATTTATGTTTTCTGCTTTATTCACACTGAAGACAACTTCAGAGAGCATCTCTCATTCATCTTTCCCCACTCCTTAGTGCTAACTGCTGTAGGCTTTGACCAAGGGTTTACAAAACCTGCAGAGCAGGAGCAGCAGAGGGTCGGCTGTGATGTGTGGTCCTTGGGGAGAGTTAGAGTCATAGAATCACAGAAACCTAGAATCAGTAAGGTTGGAAAAGACCTCAGAGATCACCAAGTCCAACTTGTCACCCAACACCTCATGACCAAACCATGGCTTCAAGTGCCACATCCAATCCCTTTTTGAACACCTCCAGGGATAGGGACTTCACCACCTCCCTGGGCAGCACATTCCAGTGGCCAGCTACTCTTTCTGGGAAGAACTTTCTCCTCACCTTCAGCCTAAACTTCTCCTGGCACAGCTTGAGATCATGTCCTCTTGTTCTGTTGATGGTTGCCAGGGAGAAGAGACCAACCCCCTGTCTACAACCTCCTTTCAACCTCCTGAGTCAGTCAGGAGCTGCCTGGAGAGGCTCTTTCAGGCTTACTGTATGAGATGCAGAAGAGGAGGATGGCAATACAAGGCCACAGGGCTCCCTACAATGTGCTGAGCTTGGAAGGAGGGAGAGCATGTTCCTTC
Source organism: Colaptes auratus (assembly GCA_015227895.2). Lineage (NCBI taxonomy): Eukaryota > Metazoa > Chordata > Aves > Piciformes > Picidae > Colaptes > Colaptes auratus. The sequence goes on from CM026893.1 coordinate 4,946,998, forward strand.
ACTGCCTTTATAGACACTTCTCCTCCAGTGGTGATAAAGCATGTGTCTGGAGCCCTACAGGGCAATAGTTTTTCCTCATTGTTTCACTGCCAGCCTCTGACCCAGAGTGTGATCAAACATGAAATACAATTTATCAAGAACAAGCTCCCTGGGTTGATCACCCTTCTAGACCTTCGAGGTCTCTTCCAACCTTAGCAATACTGTGATACTGTGATACTGAGGTGGTTGAGGCCCCGTCCCTGGAAGTGTTTAAGAGCAGGCCAGATGAGGCTCTGGCCAGCCTGATCTAGTGTGGGGTGTCCCTGCCCATGGCAGGGGGGTTGGAACTAGCTAATCCTTGTGGTCCCTTCCAACCCTGACTGATACTAAGTATGTAAAAGCTGTAGGAAGCACAAGTTGCCTTAGATGTGGTACAGTGATCAAAACAGTTGAAATCACAAGAACTAACGCTATTAAAATATTCCCTGAGTCTAGGGAAGTCTTTAATGAGTTTCTACATAAGTTTTAATATCCTCTTTAACACAATGTAGGTATGGTCTGAGTATCTCCATGGTCAGGTGCAGTGAGACTGAGTAACTTGCTTCTGTGGAAGAGTAGTCTTGTTCTGATCTCTTATTTGAAGTGAAGACTGACATCCAACATGCTGGCATTGGGCTTACATGGGGTTTTCTGCATTAGCAGTATGAGAGTAATCAGTGCACTTAAATGAGCATGCCTGAGCAATGCCTAGGTCATTAGCCAAGGAAGCCAATCGTATCCTGGCCTGGATTAGAAAAGCTGTGTCCAGCAAGAGCAGGGAGGTGATTGTCCCCTGGGACTCAGCTCTGGGGAGGCCCCACCTTGAGTTCTGTGTCCAGTTTGGGGCACCTCAATCCAAGAGTGATGTGGAGGTGCTGGAGCCAGGGCAGAGGAGAGCAAAGAAGCTGTGAAGGGCCTGGAGAATGAATCTGATGAAGAGTGACTGAAGGAGCTGGGGATGGTGAGTGTGAAACAGAGGAGGCTGAGGGGAGATCTCCTGGCTCTCTACAGCTACCCGAAAGGAGCATGTGGAGAGGTTGTTGCTGGTCTCTGCTCCCAGGTCATTAGTGATAGAACAAGAGGGAATGGCCTCAAGATGCCACTGGGGAGGTTTAGACTGCACATTAGGAAAGCTTTTTTCAGGGCAAGAGTGGTCAGGCATTGGAATGTGCTGCCCAGGGAGGTGGTGGAGTCCCCAAGCCTGGAGGTGTTCAAAAAAGGCTTGGATGTGGCACTTGGAGCCATGGTTTAGTTAGTTATGAAGCGTTGGGTGACAGGTTGGACTTGATGATCTCTGAGGTCTTTTCCAACTTTATTCATTCTGTGATTCTGTGTGATTTCTCCCCTTACTTGGACAAAATACATCCACCCAGGACTGATGGAGCTGAACGTATTCTGAGCTCCTGCAGCATCAACTTCATAACGAGCAGCACTCCCTCGCCAGGCAAAGCAGCACCTCAGAAACTGATCAGACACACAGAAGCTCAAGAGGAGAAAAAAGATAGATGTACAGAAGAAAAATACATATGCAATAGGCATCACTCCATCCACCCCTGAAGCAGGGACTCCTTACACAGACCCCTCCCTGCCTGCCTGCAGGTTCTCCACCTCCCCTGTTTGCCAAAGGCAACAAGAGGAACCCGTGTTCGGCTGTTCCCTCCGTGCAGAGATTAATTCCTTGACAAGGCTCCTAGGAATGTGCCAGCTCATTAATTACCGTAAGAACTGTGTCAGCAAGAAGCAGGCAAGGTGACTGCTGAAAATGGTCAGAGAGAATCATCTATTAGTGCTTGCTGCCCTGGCCATTACATGCCAAAAAGCAAACCAGCGACACCTGGCAGACGTTCCTTAACTATGAGAGATCACGGGTGGCAGACTTCAGCACTCGTGTAAATCAGTGCTGGGGGAGCAGGCTACAAGGAGATTGGCCCCACAAGCTACTCAGTCCTGTTCCAAGGGTGAAAGCAGTAGGTTACTTCCCATGGGCATAATGGAGTCCTGGGGAGTACAAGGAGCCTCCCACCAGTGGGAGGTGGTGTGGGGAAATCCCAATGGCTTAGCCACATCACCTCACCTGTGTTTCTATCTGGCTGGTGGGAGAGAATTAATCTCTGATAGAGCTGCTCCTTTTATTAACAGTCAGAGCTGCCAGAAGGTTATTCTATAACCAGCCCCACAGGGGCTTAAGAGAGAGAGCTCAGGCTCAACAGGCCGAGATCTCATGCAGTGTCTGCCTACACGAGAAAGTACTTGACACAAAACCCAGGCAGGGAGATGGCCACAGCCCATTTCAGCTCTCACAGATGATAGCTTTGTCTGGTGCCTCCCCCAGAGAGGGAACATAACCACCAGGAAGCCTCTGATTTGCTAATAAAATTAACCATTCTTCTTTAATACCAAGGCTGGGATAATGCACTTGGGATTAGACCTAGGAAATCCATCAAGGCCAGTACTTAGTCACACTCAAATGCTTTTATGTCCTGCTTGCTATGAGGGGTGGCTTCAAAACCTGCCCTTTAAGAAGATCAGGAGGGCAGGGGCCTCTGGACCACTGTGCAATTGAAGACAGGGCTCTGCCCAGACAGAGCCCACACTTTCCAGCAAGCAGCATTTGAATGTCAGGCAGTGGGAAGCAAAGCCTTGTCAATGCATCAAAGGTTTTGCTTCCCTCAGCTCAAGGAATAGAGAGAACAAGCTGGAGAAACTTAAGGTTGTTTCAACTTGCACAGACCTCAGAAGAGCTCTGGAGTATCTCTAAGAACAGAAAGGAACAGCCAGGTTACAACTACTCTCTTCTCATGCCTGCCACAGTGCTGGTGAATGTATGCCTTGAAAGGAAACAACTAAGAGCTGTGGCAGTGTCTTGCCACATTCCCAGCCGCCTAACCATCACCCTTTGCCTTCCCCTCCCTACATCACAGGGAGTGACATTCCCTCACACCCCATGACCAGCTCATTTCTTTCCAGCCTTTTTATCTGTTAGATTTTTCTTTTTCCCCTCTCTCCCTTCTCTTTGGCCAGTCTCCCTGCAGGCTGTGGGGCTAGGAAGCATTCTTTTCATCATCTGACACAAAAGGGATGCGACAGGCCCGTGCCGTGAAATGCCAAGTGTCAAACCACAAGGAATTCACAAATCACTGTTCAGATGCCCAAAGGGGAGGAGGCAGGATATGGACAGCTCCCAAATGAATGTCTGAGTCCACCAGCACTGCAGAGAGAGAAATGGGGCTCTGTCCAAGCTTGGAGATTTCTGAAGCTCCTTACATGTGCTATGAGTGAAACCTGCCAGAGGGCAGACAGGCACCGCCACCACCCGAGACCTTGCCAGAGGTCTTGCAGAGAACAGCTGCCTCTGGGTGACAGCATTACCTCTGTCACACACTTGGAGCAATTGCCCTGAAGAAATCAGCATTTGCCCATGGAAAGCACAAAATGAGGGAGCTGGCTTCCCCTAAGGGATGTGCAGTGAGGTGTGGGAAGAAATTGGTAGAGGAAATTTGTGAGAGAATCCTCCTGGCAATGATGAGGAAGGAACAGGCTGATGCCAAAGACCTGGGGGACATTTGGTGCAGACCAAGGGGAAAGCAGAGAAACCTGATGTGCTGGAGGAAAGAGGAGGAGGAGCAGCCCTCAGAGGAGTGGGAGAATGGGATCTAGATTAAAGAGCCACAGGGTGGTGGTGAAGGAAGGTGGAAGGTAAACCAGAAATGGAGGCCAGCAATTCAGATAAAATTGATTAGATGGAGATAAAGGCAGCTGGGGGAGACTCAAAGACCATGAGATTAAGAGGTGTCCAGGAGTGCTGATCACTTTTCAAGGGAAATGAGGAAGCAGGATCATGTGAATCCTGCTGATGGCCTTTAGAGGAGCAGACTCTGAACAGTTTGAGAGGGAGGATGACTACAAACAGAAGAGACACGCATGAAACCCCAAGGGGCCCAGAGAAAGGCAGGGAACTCCTGACCTCCAGAGCAGCCACTGGGATCAGCAGACAGCAAGCTTGGAAACAGCATTTTGAGAAGCACAGGGTTTCTGTGACACTGTGAGAGCCAGCTGCAGCCAGGGCTGCCAGGCACTGGACATGTTTGTGGGCGATGTTAATGGGGGAAAAACGCTGTGCAGGAGTTTCTTACATTTCAGTCTCTGTTTAGCAACATGGTCCTGGGCCAGCTGGACTTAGATCTGAGCCAGCACAGCAGAGAGAGCTAAATGAGAAAGACAGCTTCATTCCTGGGGAGATGCCACCACCCTGAGGGGTGCTCTGAGTGGCCCCAGCACAAGACTCCCTTCCCCAGGGCAGCCAAGTGCTGTGAGCCCTTGCATGAGCCAGGCAATGCCGTGCCCCTGGTGTGCTAAACGTCGCAGGGACATTGCCTCGCTTGTCGTGCACTGGGAGGAAAGATAATTGAGAGGTCTGAATTGTGCAGTGAGCAGATGAGAGGGAAACTGAAAAAGCATTGGCTCGATTCCTTGGTCTCTTTTCTGGGCTGGGAATCAACTCCTATGCCTGTTTGGTCAGGCAAGAGCAACCACACTGCTGTGCCCTAGCTCCTTCCAGCCTAAGTCTCTCTTTGCTTTCCCCTGCCACCCTTTAGCATTTGGTAGCAAACTCTTGCACTTGGAGAGACCAGCCCAAGGACCATGGCTTCACACAGCAGTGAGCAGGGCTGTTGAATTCACCTCTTCATCAGGAATCAAGACTGTTTGTGAACATTACCACACAGAGGAGAGGGGGAAATGCCTATAACATTGGGCTTTAGATAGCTTGATTATAGGGCTGCTTAGAAATCCATGCACCAGCTCAGCATCCAGTGGGGCAGCAGAAACCATCAGCCAGAACAGGAGCACAGATGGTGCTGAAGTCCTCCTAAGATGCTGAGGTAATACACATTGAACTACAGCCTAAAGGAGATCAGCTTCGGGTCTTTGGTGTGTGAATAGTTACAGTCCCTTATAGAAGAGTTGATGATTTAAGGAAGAGAACAAAAAGGGAAGCAGAAGCCAAGCCTGCAGACCAATTATTACTTCTCCTTATTCTTATCATAGCTCCCCCCACTTTCTAATGGCCTTGCAGAACTGTAGCTCCAGGGGTCTCGTTCTGATGCTGCTTCACAGCCAGACCACATTCCAGGAGCCTCATAGTTAGCCAGTCTGTGCAGGTGGAGAGAACATGCAATTTCTTAAACCAGAGAAATGTTCTAAGAACTTGAGTGACTGCTGATCCTGCTAGGCTCAGGATGGAGTAAAAAGCCTTAATGATCAGCCTGCTATCCTGGGACCAGTATAGACACCTCTGAAAGGAAAACAAAATGGCAATGAAATTAATTTTTGCCTCCCTCCCAGCCCCCTGAGCACAGTGTCCCACCTCTCAAACACAAGCATAGAGGCTTAATTCCCCCACCCCTCACCCCCTTATTCCTGACAAACAGAAAGAGAAAAGCTGGAAAGATAAAAGAGAAGGTGAAGGGAAAAAAAAAAGAGGAAGAAAAGATGAACAAGAAGAACCTTCTTTGAGCAGTGGGGGTTAATCTGACTCAAAGCTTAAATCCGTGTTAGCAGTTAATCCAGTTAGTAAGGCTTTCATTGGGAGCTTTGAGAAATCCTTTAACCTCTTGCTGTAAACTAGGAGCAGCTTAACAGCTCAATGTTCAGGAGAAAAGCCTGTCAATAATGCTGCTAAGCAGGTATTTAGCAGGATTTAAGAAACAAGCATGTGACAACTCCTCTTTAATGAAGCAATTGGCTTCTCTCCAGGAAACAAGTGGTCCCCCTATTTCCTATATTCTTGCCTGTGGTTTGCTTTTCGAGATTCAAAAGAAGATGCAGCTACGGTCTCTGTTAACTTGGGAAGTATCCTTCCAGGGGAAAGCACGGTAAAAAGCAGATTTTGCTAGTGGTTTTGACAACTTTAGTGCTTTCAGGACTCTTTGCCCTGTGAGGATCCTTCTATGAGGCAGATTGCAGCAGGCAGAAAATTAATCTCATTGCTATTTTGTTTTCCTTTCAGAGGTGTCCATGCTGGTCCAAAGATAGCAGGCTGATCAATAACGTTTTTTACTCCATCCTGAGTCCAGCAAGATCAACAATCACTCAAGTTGTTAGAACGTTTCTCTGCTTTAAGACATTACCTGCCCTCTCCACCTGCACCTTTAGCTCAGAAATTGTGCCACCACGCCTAGCTTGCTGTTATGTCCCAGCTCCTGGCAAGGGCAGACTGCAAGCATGCCTGAGAGACACTGACAGATTGCAAGGCAAACTTCATCCTTGCCTCGGAAAGATGAGACCTGGAGGATGAGAGGCAGGTGACTGTCCAGACTCACCCCACCCTTGGGGGTTTTTTTGGCTGCTAACAAGTACCCAGGTGGTAAAGGGCTCCTGAGGTTGCACAGCTGTCCTCTGCACTGTGCTTATTCATCCCTCTGACACTGGTCACCGAAATCCCAATCACAGAAGCTTTCAAACACAACTGCTTTAACTACCTGCATGGCTTGCTACAAATTCTCTCATAGACCTGAGATCCAAGGTGACTACTCACTTTTTTTATGTGGAAAGTACTTTTTGACGCTGTTAAGTCCTCTGGGAACCAGACCTCCTGTGCAATAGAGCAGAGATCCCTATGACAGCATCGTGAAGACCACCATCAGTCTGGAAGCTCCAGCAGGAGCCAGGATTTCCTGCTCTGATATCCCATCCACATTCTGTGTTCTGGAGAGAAGAGTGGAAGCAAAGAGAAGAGGAAGGAGAGGCTTTGGGTAAGTCTAAGTTTTGTGGCATGCACAACAACTGAGGCACACAAATCATGGCTTTTCTCAGCCTTCCCTTCTGTTCTACACCAGCAGATTCAGCCATGGGTGTCATTGCAGGGTGACCCTTCTGCCTCTTGGATTCCAGACACAGACACTCCTATTTTCATTCACTTTCACACAGAAAAGGTCGTTTTGCTGCCTTCCCCCCCACCCCCCTCTTTATACTACAGAGGAACATTGCATTACCTTTGATATTTGCTGTGCTCAGCCAGCGTGGGCTCAGAGGCCCATGAAACATTAATCTGGTTTTACCACCATGCACCCAGTGATGCTCAAAGGGCGGTGATCATCACCATTCTGGCTGCTACCTCTCAAGCAAGGTCTTTCACAAGGAAACACTCTGCAGCTCTCAGTGCCTGAATTCAGCCCTAAAGCAGGTGGAGGAAGCCAACGTGTAGGAAAGCACAGGATAAAAGAATACCTCTTTAAGCGTCCAATCAGAATCTCAATAGACTGCAGGCTTTGTGTCACTCAAAAGCATTTCCATTTCTGTGGTCCTTTTAGCGTCTGACTTCTTCTGCTGAGGAGAACAAAAAAATTCCCTGCACACACAGAGATATTAAACCACTTCTAGGAGGACTGTCTTTGTAGGAGTCCTACCCAATGAGACCATGATCCCCTGTGACTAACTCTGGCAGGCACCAGGACAGCACAGATACTAATTAACCTATAGCACTGCCATTAAAAAGCCATGACATGAGTTAATGCACTGCCTAGGGTAGTTCTTTTTCCTTCCATAAATTATATTTCCCTATAGCTTAATTAGGTATTTTCAACCACTGGTTTCCCCCCCCAGTCCTTGCACTGTGTCTTTTCCAAGCAGACAACCATAAGCCCTTAAAAAATATAAATAAAAATAGTTGTTGGGTTTTTTTAAAGGGATAAAAGGAGAAGAGGAGAGAAGGGGAAGAAGGAGGAGAGAAGGGGAGAAGGAGGAGAGAAGGGGAGAAGGAGGAGAGAGGGGGAGAAGGAGGAGAGAAGGGGAGAAGGAGGAGAGAAGGGGAGAAGGAGGAGAGAGGGGGAGAAGGAGGAGAGAAGGGGGAGAAGGAGGAGAGAAGGGGAGGAAGGAGGAGAGAAGGGGAGGAAGGAGGAGAGAAGGGGAGGAAGGAGGAGAGAAGGGGAGGAAGGAGGAGAGAAGGGGGAAGAAGAGGAGAGAAGGGGAAGAAAGAGGAGAGATGGGGAAGAGGAAAAACAGAGAAGAAAGAGGAGAAAAGGGGAAGAAGGAGGAGAAAAGGGAAGAAAGAGAAGGGGAAGAGAGAGAAGGGGAAGAAAGGAGAGATGGGGAAGAGGAAAAAAGGAGAAGAAAGAGGAGAAAAGGGGAAGAAGAAGGAGAAGAAAGGGAAGGAAGGAGGAGAGAAGGGGAAGAAAGAGAAGGGGAAGAAAGAGGAGAGGTGGGGAAGAGGAGAAAAGGAGGAGAGGAGAGGAGAGGAGAGGAGAGACGGGGAAGAGGAGAGGAGAAAAGGAGAAGAGGAGAGAAGGGGAAGAGGAGAGGAGAAAAGGAGAAGAGGAGAGAAGAAACAAAAGAAAAGGGAAGAGATAGAGGAAAAAGAAAAAAAATGACAGGAAAAGGAGAAAAATAAAGAAAAGAAACTAAAACCTTTAAAATAACAAATGAGTGATAAAAGCAAGTGAGTTCCCACTCAGTTCAAATTCTAGCTCTCAGCGTTTGTTGGCCAGGAATACTGCTGGAAAGGAGACTTTTCATGCATCCTGCAGAGCCATCTTTTCACTGGAAAATGTACTTCAAACAGAGGCAGGGTTACAGGACTGAGAAAATAAGGAACTGCTTGCTGTGCTTACTGCAATCCTGCTGTATCTAGGCTTGCTGGTGCTGTGGTTTTGCACTCTGCTTTCTTATGAAACAAAAGACAGAGTGAATAAGGGTAACAACGGCTAGACTGTAGTCTCAGCTGTACTGTTGCATCTGGATGCAGAAGGTAACATTGGAGATGAGGAATTTAACTCCATAGAAGCAACTGTACTTATCACAACCCAGCTAGAGAGGGTAAAAATCACTCAACCCTCCGTTCCAGATGGTTTTCACTGCAGTGCAGCCACCTCCAGCCCCCATATTCCAGAGGGAACCACCAGCCAACTTTCATCCTTGTTGCAGCCACCTCCAGCCCCCATCTCCCAGAGGGAGCCACCAGCTGACTTTCATCCTCGTTGTGATTTGCTCCCTTCCCAGCATCGAGCTATCCATGGCTTTTCCTGGCCAAGCCATACGGAGTGGCAGCTCATTCTCTACCAGCAGCCCAGCCGCTGTTCCCAGATGTCCTCCTGCCCAGATGGTTCCTGCATCGCCCTCAGCGCCACTGCAGACCACGCTGCTAGCGAGGCAGGAATCCGCTGGGGTCTGCACTGCGGCCGGGTCAGTGCTGCTCTCTGCTTTCCCACGCAGACCTCGGCTTGGCCACATCGCAGCACGGTTTGCGTTCTTTAGTCGGCATTGCCCTGGGGGTTACCTCCAGCCATCTGCCTGATGCACCATCTGAGCAGACCTTCTGCTAACCCTGCCCCCTCCCGAGGAGGAAGCCCAATACCGCCGGGCTCCCGGCCACTCGCCTCGAAACAAATCCATAACCAGGGAGCGAGAAGAGCTGCTGAGCTTTTGTTGCGCTGCAGTCTGGCAGGGCTGGCATTGAGGCACTGCTTGGAAAGAGCCAGGAAAATGACAGGGTCTGTCTAGCCTGGGAAAGCCATCCCTGCTGGGGTTTTGCAGTGAGAAGCTGTAGGAAAGGAGTGAGGATGCTGCAAGGTATTATCCTCATTGCAGCACCAGGCTGCAGAAAGGATAAATTGTGGCCACTTGGAAAGCTGCATGGGACTCTGAAGAGTCTCTTCTTAGGCTGGGAACTGTCTTCTCTAAGGCGGGGACATGTTCCAATTTAGAGCCTTCTAACTCCTATCAGGCAAGAATGAAATGCAGCTCTGAAGAGGACAAAACCCCATCTCTTCTTCCTCCCTAGCACCAAGGAGGAGGCACTAACCATAGCTCTACTCTAAAGGGAGAGACAGGAGAGCAAAGGAAGAGGGAAGTAAAGAAAGAGCAGGTGCAGAAAAGCATTGAGCTTAGACAAGGCTGAAGAGACCAGACCCTGAGAGTAGAGGCTGATTTCACAGTTATGAGTGTGGATATCACAGGCAAATGATAAGGTGATGCTGCTGGAGTACCAGCACGATCACCCCCCAGTTGCTTTTCATCCTCTCTCACCTCAAGAACAGCAGCCTGCAATGCCTCAGGCTGCAACTACCTGCTGAATGGCACTCACTGAAAGAGTGGAATAATTTTGCAGATGAGGCTGGGAAGATCTGTAGGAGATGAGCTCCATGGTGGAAAAGTTTTGCAGCAAAGCTGTACAAAAAGGCTGAGTCAGAGCCCCTCTACAATAGCACAGTCATGCTACTTAGATCAAGGTCCTTGACCATTGTTAGCAATAACTGACCTTCTGTCTTGCTGTCATCCAATGGCTGACAAGCTCATCAGCCACACCGTGTGCCAGGGAAATGATGGTGAGGGAATTAATTAATTCTCTTCACAGCCTTCCTGCCTTCCACACTGGCCCCGGCAGCCAGTCTGTCCCCTGGGAGCCAAGAACCCCGGCTCTTGCTGCACCATCAGGGGCAGGGGGCTGTGCCATACACACTCATCCCCTGCTTAAAATCATCAGGGCAGATGGAGGCTGACTGCATGAAACATGGGAGGGTAGTGGCAACGATGGAGGCACTGGGGGAACATCAGGTGACGAGAGGCTACGGGCAGGGACGGACGGCATCAGGCGTTTGGTCCCAGCAGGTTAAGGTCCAGCAGCCTCGGCAGATGCAATCATCCAGCTGGGAGGGGATTCAAATTAAGGTCTAAAGGCATCCAGCAGCGGTGAGCAAATGAATGCATTGCTCCTGGCTCACAGTCGTTCCAGATGCACGATGTCTTGTGAGAGTAATCAAAATGCATCCCTTGTGTGCGTGTGAGCATACATGTGCGTGCATGTGCTTCCCTGCCCTGGCAAAGGGATACAGCCAGAGGAACTGCTTTTTCTTCACTGATTCTGTAGCAGCTATCTGGATTTTAGGCCTGGGAAGAGGGGAAGGCAAATGGCAGGGGAAAGGGTATTCCCTTTCTCTGTTGAACCTCAGCACATGAAGAGGGGAAAGCTCAGCACTTTTCAGTCCTGAGCAGGAATTTGGTGGCACAGTAACTGTTTGTACCATTTGCATTTGCAGAAAGCCTTGGCTTACACTGCTTGTGGCTGGAAGTGGGCCCAGGAGGGGCAGGTTTGCCCCATCTCTCCATCACTCAACAGAGTAATTAGCCATTACTCTCAACTACACAATGTAATCACTGCCCAGATCTGCAGCAGCAAATTCTGAACCCATCCCAGAGCACAATGCCAGCTGTGCCAGCTCTCATCCAACAGCCATGAAGGTCCTGCATTGCCAGGGCTTCCTTCCTCCTCCTCAGAAACATGGCTTGGTGCTGTGACAGATTGTCTTTGCATCCTGCTCTGTGCTCTCCAGCTCTGCTGGTCTAAGGTCTGTGTATAAAAATCTGAGTCCCAGGAAACAATTTGGTTCAACATTAGCACTCAGAAACGCTGCTCAGGTCTGGAAAGCAGATGTGCTCAGTGCCAGGCATGGGTCAGGACTCAAGTGCCCACAGTTAGTAAGACTGTTGTGGCGTTGTGAGGCCACTGGACATTAGCAGGACCCCATTCCCAGTCTTCCAGCTGAAGCACACAGTCTATACACCTTCCACAGCAGGATGCACCTTCTCCTAAGTTCAGAACACATCTTACCCTAAACCTTGCCTGAAAGCAGAGAAGAACAGCTGAGCACTGCTCTGTGCACAAAGGTTGTCAAGGCCCTTTTGGCTGACCTCTAATACTGTGTTAGTGGCTGTCAGTGGATACACCAGAGGTGGTGTCCTCAGTGGATACCCCGAGGAGAAGGCTGAATGCTTCTCACTCATGGTAAATTGGTGCTCTTTGGGAATTTGTTTACTCCTAGCTAGAAAATGCTAAGCTCATCAGTTATGCCCTCCCTGTTCTCATCATGCCACCTAATTTATGCTGACCTTCCAGCCAGAGCACTGCCCTAAATTGTCACAAACAGTCAGCTCTCCATTCCGCGGCTCAGTGGCGTGAGGGGTAGAGACATCTGTGTGCATGAACTCAGTGCTGTGGTGTTACTCAGCACAAGATCCCCGGGCATAATGAGCCCAGACACTGCACTGAATCCTGGATGACTCTCCTGCAGCCTGCTGATAAAGCCTTCTGCAGCACCAAGGCACACAGAGCAGTCAGTGGTGCAGTCCACTGCTCACCTCTGGCATTACCTGCCTCTGCTTGTGCCACTGCCTTCACCCAGTGCTGGCTGGAAGATACTGCCATGCCCATCTGCAGCTGCCCACTGAGCTGGCAGTGTCAATGGGGCTGCTGCAAAGCCCATGCTTATAACTCTAGCTGGACAAGGGCTGGACCCAGCCCTCACCCAACCAGATCCTCTACATTGCCTGCCTCTGCATCATCTGCTGTGGGAACCTGGGTGAGGGACAAGCTGGAAGCCAGCAAAAGCCCCACAGGATTTAGTAATCCAGTGTTTCACTGCTACATCTCTGCATTATGGATTCTCCAGTAGGGACTTGACAAACGTTTGCCTGTGAGCTGAGAAACAGGCATCTTCCATGAAGCTTGGAGACCATCACCACTTGGGTTTGCTTCAGGCTTTGGTACTCCAGCAAAGTTGTCAGCAATTAGCACAGATGTATTTTAGGTCTGTTTATAAATGTCTTGCAGCTGCACTGATCAAGAGCTGGGCACAAATAGCAAGTGAGAAAAATCTGTTTGGGCTCTTTACTGATGCAATGGGCTCTGGATAGAGTCAGACTTGTTTTCCTTATTCCAAAGGTGGATGGGATCTTCAGATTTGTAAAAGCTGGGATGTGAGAGCAGGAAGGGATCATCCTGCCCTGTGAATACTCAGAGTGCTCAGACTTCACCACTAACCATGTCTGCAGGAGGGATCAGTAGAGGCTGGCCAGAATCTCTCCCAGAGTTCAAGTGTGCATTAATTCAGCAGTATTCACACAGGGATTTAATAAGAGCTGAAGACTATGGTGGAGTTAAGATCTTCTTCAGAGACACTACAAGGTACAGAGCACGGTGAGCTTTGTCTTCTGCCTTTCTACTAATGACCTTCTGCTAAACGTCAGACCCACAATTGCTTGCCAAGACCTTAGATATCACCAATAAGTCTTCCCACCACTTGGCCAATGACATAGTTATCTATCTGCAGTGGAAAATCAGCACAGTACCTCAAGGCTAGCTGCACTGTCCCTTGTTTCTCCAAGCTTAGATCTTCTTCCCCAGACACAACAGCCTGCCTCAGGCGCTGCCACCCAGGTGTGCTCCCTCCTGCCTGCTGCACGGCAGATGAAATGCTGACACTGTCTTTGCAAAAGGGCAGCAGCCCAAGATGCAAGTCTCAAAAGAAGAGGCAGAGGGCATAGCTTTGGCTGTTGCTGCAGTATTAACATGAATAAAGAAGGAGAGGACTTATCACTGGCTCTTGATTTGCACAGCTTCAGCCTCCTCGGCTTGTTCCACTTTCTTGCTCCAGCATCTCTCTCTTTGCTACTATCTGTGATCAAGACTGGCTCACCAGCCCCCTCAGCTCCTCCTGCCATTCCCAGTACACTCTTGCTCTGTGGCCACAGCCGCAGCCGTGTCAGCTGAGCCACGCAAGGCCCCATTAGCATCTGCTGGACCAGCGCAGATGGGCAAGCTGGCTTCAGCAATAGAGATAGTTTGAAACCATTAAGGAGCAGCGAGAGCAAAATGAGCCCCCTGCAGTGCCACTGCCATTAGGAAAGCAACACCACCAGCAAACAAACAAGAGCAGCGCACTGGAATTTCTGCCAAGGAGGCTGTGGCTGGGAAATGAGGCGGGATACAGACAGAGCATCCAGAGGGAGCCGCATGCAAAGCAATCCAGGCTGCAGCTTTAAAGTGGGTCTCGTAAGCGGTGTGGGATGCTTGATCCCAGGACTTACATCAGAAGCGCACAACAAAAGGAGGCATTGCAGAAGCGCTGTGGAATCAGGGCTGACTATTGCAGGCGACTCTGCTTAAAGACGTGGTTAACTGCTGCTCGGAAGTAATAATCCTGCCGCTAAATCCAGAATTTAAATGCCTCCGGGGCTTAAGGGCTGTCAGGAGCTGGAATTCATTTCCCGAGGTTTTATTTAGTTGCAGCAGCAACGTTACCTGAGGGTGACAGTAAATTTGAGAAATCCAGGAGTAATAATTCCACTGAATTGTCTGTGGTAATTTCTTTCTGTAAGGCACAGGAGCACACACACACGAGCTCGGTGAAATGAGTCCTGCACAGGGCACTCTCGCAGGTTTCATCTGAATGAAAATGATTAATGGGGACATAAAAAAAACCCGACCCACAGCACAGCAGCAAAACAAATCAGCTCTGCCTCCTAAAGGTCAGAACAAACCTGCCTTCTGCTTTAGAAACCATCTCCTAGGACAGCATCAGGTATTGGTTTCTGCTTCCTCTTTTTGCCTTTCCCAACTGATAGCTGAGGATTCCAAACAGTCTAAGCAGCTGGTGAGGGTTTGGAGCACAAGCCCTATGAGGAGAAGCTGAGGGAGCTGGGGTTGCTTAGCCTGGAGAAGAGAAGGTTCAGGGCAGACCTTCTTGCTGTCTACAACTACCTGAAGGGAGGTTGTAGCCAGGTGGGGGTTGGTCTCTTCCCCCAGGCAACCAGCGCCAGAACAAAAAGGACACAGTCTCAAGCTGTGCCAGGGGAGGTTTAAGCTGTTAGGAAGAAATTCTTCCCAGAAAGAGAGATTGGCCATTGGAATGTGCTGCCCAGGGAGGTGGTGGAGTCACCATCACTGGAGGTGTTTAGGAAGAGACTGGATGGGGTGCTTGGTGCCATGGTTTAGTTGATTAGATGGTGTTGGGAGATAGGTTGGACTCGATGAACTCAAAGGTCTTTTCCAATCTAGTTAATTCTATTCTATTCTAAACACACTCCTAAGCAGACATGCAGGAGATGATCAGAAATAGTGATTCACACCAATGGCTCCTTGATTTCAAAGGATAACTGTTGCTTGTCTCCATATCACTGCTATTTGCTATAAAAGAAATAAAGAGGTCTTTCATTTGGTATCTCATTTCAACTTGGACTTGAAGATCTCTGAGGTCTTTTCCAACCTTATTGATTCTATGATTCTAAGTCTGAACTGGAGTCCTGACTAGATCCAGCACAGGCCAGATTGTGTATGGAGGCAAACTGAGCAGTGCACCCAGACAGACTTCTCATCACTGCATGCTTCCTCTGGCCACTGTTACTTGCTATAGAAGGAATAAAGGGGTCTTCATTTGGTATCCCATTTTGGTTTGTAAGATGCTGAGCTGGGGATTCAACACAGCATCAATGTGGGATTTCCATCACTAGGAAGGTAAAACACTGTAACAGCTCATGGAGAGCTCTTTTCCCATTGCCTTAATCCCAGGCACAAGCCAACAGCCTTCCTGTCCCTGTGCTGTCACCAAGGGACACCTCTCTGCACAAGTTCACATCTCATAGCCCAGTCAAATTGCTGTTTCAGGGAGGAAATGAGTGGTCTGGGAGACTGGGCTCAAGAAAGAAACTAAAACCTCCCAGCTGTGAGGCTGTCTCACAGAAAAACTACAGGATTTAAAACTATTCATATCTTTCCCCCCACACACTCCTCCTCCCCACTTTAATTGAGAAATGTGTGATTTTCTGCATTTAGAATTGGGATGGAACAGATGGCAAAGGCTTTGTTTAATGAAATATGTCCATTCAATTAACCCATGCCACCAGGGATGCAGCGAGGCTTAAGGAATTAGCATCTCACCACTGTGACAGAGTCTACCTGTCCAAACCATGCACATCAGCAAGGACCAGGATGGCATGGGCAGGACTCAGAGACACAGGTCAGGCCTGCTGAACCTTGCTCAGCTGCCATTCTTCCTTCCCTAGAAGTGCTTTTTCATCTTCTTCTTGGGCTGATTGCCAACTGTAGAACTGTGTCCACAGATTTTAGGCCCTGTGCTCACTCTTCCCTTAACAGCAACAGATTTTAGACCCTGGGCTCCCTCTTCCCTTAACAGCAACAGATTTTAGACCCTGGGCTCCCTCTTTCCTTAACAGCAACAGATTTTAGACCCTGTGCTCCCTCTTTCCTTAACAGCAAATGATTTTAGACCCTGTGCTCCCTCTGTGCTCGCTCTTTCCTTAACTGCAATAGATTTTAGATCCTGTGCTCCCTCTTTCCTTAACAGCAACAGATTTTAGACCCTGTGCTCCCTCTGTGCTCCCTCTTACCTTAACAGCAATAGATTTTAGGCCCTGTGCTCCCTCTTTCCTTAACAGCACATGTGAAAGGTAATAGCTGGTCTCTAGACACTGCAGAAGGGTCCAGCAGACAGGGAACTGTGCCAAAGGGAACCAGGTTGCATTGCCACCTCTGCCACCAAACTTTGGGGAGGGGAAGCCCATCCATGCCTCAGTTTCCCCACTCTGGGAACATCCCAGCATGTGGCTCACTGCCAGGTTGAACAGTGACCATCACCCAAGACAACTTTCTGAAGGAAAGCATCAACTTTCCTGTTTTTTTCCATGTCTTTGTCTGAAGCAAACCCCTTTGAAGCAAGAGTACAATACAGGCTTCTTTTCCCCTCCAATCTTCCCAATAGCACAGCTGCCATGAGAAACAGAGCCAAAAGATAAGACAACCTCGAATTAGATCAGGTGAATCTGGAGGAAGTCATTTTGTGAAGGTAAATAGATTATTCCTAACCCTGCTCCCAGCTTCCACTGATGCAGGAGCATAAGCTCTTCAGGGTTGTGACAGGAATAGCTTCAGCTAAAGGAAATTCACTGAATGCCAGCTGGACTTATTTTACCACTTCACAAACCAAGCCACCTCAGATTTTCATTCCCAATGGTGAATTGGTCCTTTTGCCAAAATAAAGCACTTTGGTGGTTTGGGGTTTGGTTGTGGGTTTTCATGAGTGAGAATGGAAATAACCCCAAAACATTTGGGTGATTTAGAGGTTTTTTTCTTCTCTTAAGAGAAGGAGCAGGGGGAGGAAGAGAAGGACAAGGGGGAGGAAGAGAAGGAGCAGGGGGAGGAAGAGAAGGAGCAGGGGGAGGAAGAGAAAGACAAGGGGGAGGAAGAGAAGGACAAGGGGGAGGAAGAGAAAGACAAGGGGGAGGAAGAGAAGGACAAGGGGGAGGAAGAGGGCACCTGACATCTCTGAAGTTCCCCAAAAGACATTCTTCAGACATTCTCATTTGTCTTCTGCTATGTCTCAGCTCCACTGTCTTCCTTCTCTTTTCACCTAGTGCAAGGGAGAGGAAGAAGTCCTTCCCCATGAGGGTGCTGAGACACTGGCACAGGTTGCCCAGGGAGGTGGTGGAAGCCTCATCCCTGGAGGTTTTGAAGGCCAGGTGGATGTGGCTGTGAGCACCCTGATCTCCTGTGAGGTGTCCTGCCCATGCAGGGGGGTTGGAACTGGGCTGACCCTTGAGGTCTCTTCCAACCCTAACAATTCTCTGATTCTATGATTTCTCCTTTGACTCCCATGGAGCTATTTTATGGGCTCATCTGCCTCCCAGCACTCCACACCACTCCTGAAAGCAGTCTCTCCCTGGTGGCATCACAGAGATGTTTTCTGGCATTTGTAACTGTTCCCACACTGTCTCAAACTGAGCTAAACACTCTCCATGTGCAAAGCAGCACGAGAGAAACTCCTGCTAGGCTGTCATCATGAAGCTGCCAGGCATTAGAAATTCCTAACTTCACTCAGCTCTCCAAATCCACTTCTCAATGCTGACCAGGGAAGTCTTTTTATTTTGACTGGGATTAGATCATTTTGTTCTACTGATGACAGCAAAACAATCCTTGCCAAAGTAACCATATCTACTCCTAGGAGAAACTCAGTATTTTATCAACACAATGAACTAACTCATGACTCAGACAAGATATTGGCTGCAAAAAAAAAATGGCCAGGTTTGACTCAGCTTTGTTCATGGCACAAGTTTCAGAGGCAAATGCTAGATCCTGCCATGAATAGTTCAGGTCTGAGAGCAGTCCTGGATCTGAACTCTCTTTGGGCTCTGAAGGCACTCTGATCTAGCTCCAAACTTACTGGTTTGGAGGCACAGCTGTCCTCTGGGATGCTTCAGCACTGAATCAAAGCATTGGAGGGTTTTGTGATGCACTCAACTGAGATACTACAGGTTGACTGTCTTGACAGAACTGCTGCCTGTAACTGTTGCAGCTGGCTAACAATAGGGCTCAGATAAAAGGATGCTCTTGCAGCTCTGAAGCGAGGCGTGCTAGATAAAACACGCTCAGAACTGAAGCCTTCCCAAAACAACCCGTGCCCAGGATCAGGCTCTGCATCCACTCACACAGATCAAACCACAAAGGCTGAAGGCAGGTAAGAGATGCCTCTTTGCTCAGGGTGCTGATCTTGACCAGTGAAGGACCTGGGTCTTCATTTGTATCTCCTTCATAATAGCTCCAAGTAAGAGATGGCTTCTGACAGCTTGACTACCTCTCACTCTCCCAAGTTGGCTGCCTTGTCATGGCAGAGTCCTCAGCAGATCCAGTGCCCAGACAGAGCTGGCTCCTACTTCAAAACGTTGCAGGCAGCCAGAGCAGCAGAGAGACATGCTGGCTTTCCCCTGCACACCCCTTAACAAGGAATCCTGATGTTCCTGGGCACAGCTTGCTTTCCCTGGTACCTCACGACAGCCAGCAGCAGCTCTGATTCTCTCTGAGACTCCTCCTAGCTGTGAAGCAAACAACTTTTTTGGCCTTCCTTTCTCTCTTGGGATGAGCAAATAAGACAACATCGTAAAAGAGGAATTTGCTTGAACTGAAAGGCACTCCAAGGTGATCCTGCCCTTGCTAAAATAACACCTGAGGTGTTAACAACTTGAGGGTGCCTATCCATTTGGCTGCTAGGGATGCCAGACAGCAATTTTCTTCCTTTCCCTTTCCTAGCCATCCTATTGCTGAACCCAGATGGTGAGCCCAGCCATCTTCAGGTGGCACCTTCGCCCACTGGATCACTTCCTCTTCTCCTAAGAGGCTGGAGGTTAAGGAAAGATAGATGTGTGACCTTAATCCCCTTCAGACACAACAAATGGATCAGCACAAGCAGTTTAACCTCCTTGTTGGACCATCCTCAACCTTGAGTGTGTGGGAGGGAGCAATCACAGTTCAAACCCATGAGCTGCTAAAGGTTTAACAAGCCACTGGAGCAGCTTCTCAGCCATTTTAAGCCTGAGAAAGATCCAGACATCTAGTCCCTGAGGCTCTGGCCAGCTGATCTAGTGTAGAGTGTCCCTGCCATGGCAGGGGGGTTGGAACTAGATGATCCTTGTGGTCCCTTCCAACCCTGACTGAAACTATGAACTAAAACCCTACCACTTTCCCACCTCTCTGAATTCTGCTCCAGGATGGAGTTTAGGAAAAACAAGCAGCAAAGACCAAGAACTCACCATTAAAATGTGCTTTCAGCTTGCCACAGAGTCCACAGTGTCAAAACACAATTAAGTAGCTGCACACTGACAACTCTCCTAATTGCTGCAAGGAGCAGTTCAATTATTTTTTTGACACTGGGATGAGTCATTATCAGTCTATAGGGGAAAATTGTGTTTGTTAGGTCATATCTTTATTGAATGTGCTATGTTTCCCCCAAAACTTAGCTACTTCACTGCTAATAATATCATTTTGATGGATTCTCCCCTTCAGGAAATAAAATTGTGGCATTTCTAGTTACAGGAACAATGTTCCACTGTAGATCAGAACAGCCCCAAAGCCACAGTCTCCTATCTGGAATTATGAAAACAGTAATTTAAGGTTCCATCTGCCTGGTGAAATTCAACTGTTTCATAATCAGATTATAAGTAATCACACCTTCTACTCTGACTTCATTGTACTATAGCCTGGGCAGGACCCTTAACACAGCTAGGCTTGGACACCAGTAACTGTAACTATAGTTATAGTTGTAACTAGGCACAAATCCAGGCTGGGCAGGGACTGGCTGGGGAGCAGCCCAGAGGAGAGAGACTTGGGGGTGCTGGTGGACGAGAAGCTCACCAGAGCTCTCAGTGCCACTTGCAGCCCGGAAAGCCAATCAGATCCTGGGCTGCATCAGGAGAAGTGTGGCCAGCAGGGCAAGGGAGGGGATTCTCCTCCTCTACTCAGCTCTGCTGAGACCCCACCTGGAGTATTGCCTCCATTCTGGAGCCCCTATGACAAGAGGGATCTGGAGGTGCTGGAGTGTCCAGAGAAGGGCCACGAGTATGAGCAGAGGGCTGGAGCTCACTCTCCTATGAGGACAGACTGAAGGAGTTGGGGCTGTTCAGTCTGGAGAAGAGAAGGCTCCAGGTGACCTCATTGTGGCCTTCCAGTATCTGAAGGGGCTACAGAAGGCTGGGGAGGGACTTTTCAGGCTATCAGGGAGTGCTAGGACTAGGGGGAATGGAATGAAGCTGGAGGTGGGAGATTCAGGCTAGATGTGAGGAGGAAGTTTCACCGTGAGGGTGGTGAAGCCCTGGAATGGGTTGTCCAGGGAGGTGGTTGAGGCCCCATCCCTGGGGGTGTTTAAGCCCAGGCTGGATGAGGCTCTGGCCAGCTGATCTAGTGTAGAGTGTCCCTGCCATGGCAGGGGGGTTGGAACTAGATGATCCTTGTGGTCCCTTCCAACCCTAACTGAAACTATGAAACTATAGCCTAGGCAGGACCCTTAAGACAGCTAGGCTTGGACACAGTACAGAGCAGTGACAGTGATTTCCAGAAAGGCAGAGAAACAATTCCTCTTGGCAGCTGGGACAAAAGGTGACAAAGATATTTTGAAGACATTCTGAATTACAGCTGCTGGAGGAGTTCAAACAGGGTATCCTAAGAACTGAGCAATTTATTGAGTACTTCACAGGCTCAGGATGTTAGGGGTTGGAAGGGACCTCCAGAGAGCATCAAGTCCAACCCCTCTGCCAGAGCAGGACCATAGAATCTGGTGCAGGTTGCACAGGAATGCATCCAGATGGGTCTTGAAAGTCTCCAGAGAAGAAGACTCCACAAGCTCTCTGGGGAGCCCAAAATATTGAGAAAAGAAGTAAGTTTGGTTGGATCTACTACTGGATGATTAGGGATGCTTAAGATAACAAGAATGTTTGAACCTTCTCACAGAGAAAGATTTGATAAGTTGGGCTGGGTGATTGGTTGCACTTAATGATCACAAAGGTCTTTTCCAACCTGGTAATTTGTTCTATTTATTAGTATTATATTATGTTGTTGTTGTTATTATTCCTCCAGCAATCTGAAAACAAGATGATGAAATTCAGCAGCACTGAATAAGTTCTGGTTTGAGAGCTCTGAGGTAAAGAGCCTGATTTAGATGTTCATGTCTGCACAGTGGTTCAGCAAAGATAACAGTTGCAGTAGCCACTGGTAATTGACCTATGGTGACTCAAAACCTTCATTTGCTTTCATGCTTCCTGATTTAAAGCATGTGTGCACTTGGGCATAACTGCCTTGAGAGATCTGAGCAATACTTTAGCCTGGATTCCTGAGGAAACAAGGCTTAACAGAGCATGCAGGCTGTGCCTCTAAGAACTCTGAACTGCATTGGCCTTTTCAGCCAAAATTGCTGCAGGTTCAGAGTTGATGCTTCTAACATCCTCACAGGTTTGTGGAGAGCAGACAAACTAAAACTGCTCCTGCTTCTTTTGAGAGCAGCTTGCTGGTTGAACACCGTGGGCAGCTGTGACTTAGAATCATAGAATCAATAAGGTTGGAAAACACTCAGAGATCATCAAGTCCAAGCTGTCACCCAACACCTCATGATACTAAACCATGGCTCAAGTGCCACATCCTCCCCTCTTGAACACCTCCAGGGATGGGGACTCCACCACCTCCCTGGGCAGCACATTCCAATGGCCAATTACTATTTCTGGAAGAACTTTCTCCTCACCTCCAGCCTAAACTTCCCCTGGCAAAGCTTGGGACTGTGTCCTCTGTTCTGGTGGTGGTTGCCTGGGAGAAGAGACCAACCCCCTCCTGGCTATAACCTCCCTTCAGGTAGTTGTAGACAGCAAGAAGGTTTCCTTGAGCCTCTCTTCTCCAGGCTAGCAACCCCAGCTCCCTCAGCCTTTCCTCATAGGGCTTGTGCTGGAGACCTCTCCCCAGCTTCATTGCCCTTCTCTGGACACATTCAAGGTCTCAATATCCTTCTCATTATTGAAGAGGGCAGAGAGGCTGGGGAGAGCTCTTGAACACAAACCTGTCCTGTTTCTTCTGTGGTGGGCAGAGGGGACATGAAGCAAAAAAGTAGACAGCTGAGGCTGGGTCCTAGATGCAAAAGGGACAATGCAGAAATTTAGGCTATGTTAGACCCATTGCTTGTTGAATGTTTTTAAAGAGCTATGTTAAGCCCTGACTTGGTGACGTTCCCTTTGCACACAGGATGGAATGGCAGCCCGGAGCAGAGGGACGAGCAAGAAGGGAGGTGAAGTGGATCTTCCTTGTGCCTGCCAGGTAGGGCAAGAGGCACCACATGCTGCAGAGTCCTGAGTGGCACTACAGACAGGTAACAAGGCTGCCTGGGTGATTTGTGGGCCCTGAACAGCAAAGCTGTCACTGAGCTCCAGTGAATCTTCCTCAGTCTCCACTTTTGCTGAGCTGATTATGGAAGGTGTTCAACAACAGGAAGGGCTGGGGACCAGCTGTAAAGTTCAGAATCTGAATTTCCTGTGTGCCTGCACTCCTCTCTGCCTTCAGCACTTTAAGTTCCATCTTCAAGTGAGTTCAGGTTTTGGCTGGCTTTCAGGGGCAAGGGCTGCTGGCAATGAGCCCTGCTGCTTTACCTGCACAGGGTGAACCAAAGGATGCTCACTTTCACAGGCTGAACGGGGCTAAGTTAACAGGAGTTACAAGGCAGCTGGGTCAAGAAAGCAGGCAAGAAGCTTGGATCAGAACATTGAGCTTCCTGTGCCCATGAAATAATCACACACACCTTGGGCTGTAGCTTCCTCACTTAGAAAGAGGGTCAGTGCCAGTGTGCTCTGATCACAGATGGACAGTGAGCAGTTCAGAGAGGGCTGCTGCACTTTCATTGTTGCTGTTCCTCAGTTTAAAAAGAGTGCTGACCAAAAGCTCTACTACATTAAAAGAAACATCTCTACAGACTTCAGCAAACACAAGACACCTCTCCCACACTGGGCCAAGCTTCCTGCCCCAATGACATGGAGAGGGGTTACAAAACATTCAAGAATCATAGAATCAATAAGGTTGGAAAAGACTCAAAGATTCAAGTCCAACCTGTCACCAGGCCTCATGACTAACTCATGGCAGCAAGTGCCACTCCAATCCCTCTTGAACACCTCCAAGAATGCTCCAGAGGGTTGCATTTTCCCCAAGCAGGCTGTGTGTCAAGGGTTAGAGCTGTGCTAGCACCAGATGGGTGACAAATGCTCTCATTATCCCCTTTCCCTTCCCAAAGGGAAGAAAAAGGGAGAAAAACATATGTCTTAGAAAACGGAAAGTGCTGTCATGACATTAATAATACTATGAAATGGATACAAATCCATATTGTACCCAACCCCCCCCCATGACAAGAACAAGAGGACGCAGAGTTTCAAGCTGCGCCAGGGGAGGTTTAGGCTGGATGTTAGGAAGGAGTTCTTCACAGAAAGAGAGATTGGCCATTGGGATGTGCTGCCCAGGGAGGTGGTGGAGTCACACATCACTGGAGGTTTAGGAAGAGACTGGATGGGGTGCTTGGTGCCATGGTTTAGTGATCAGATGGTGTTGGATGACAGGTTGGACTCAGTGATCTCAAAGGTCTCTTCCAACCTGGTCTATTCTATTCTATTCTATTTATTCTATTCTATTCTATTCTATCTATCTATTCTATTCTATTTATCATACATCACTGCCACCACTGCCTGGCACTGGGAAAGTGCCAGGCTTGACTCAGCATCAGACAGGAACCAGGTTCATGGATCAGAATCAAAGGTAGAACAGCCAGAGTCCTCCTTGGACACCAGTCACTGAAGAAAGGCTTGATCCTACTGAGCCCTTATCTTTGGACTGAATGTGAAGCAAAGCACACGGATTGGCATATCTGAGTTGGTCCTTTAGGGTCCCTGCTCCTTCCCCAGGGCACAGCCTTTTATTCTGCATCCCAACGTGGTACACAAGAGTAGCCAGGCCTTTCACTGAAGCAAATGCAAGCAAGAGCCTTTCTGCCACACCAATCCTTGGTAGCAAACTGTAAGCATGGAGTGTTATCACTTCTAGCAGCAGACACTGCCAAAAATGACATCAGCTTCACAAAGTGCAGGTACTTAGAGGAGAGCTGAGCAGACTCAGGTCTAACTTAAACCAGGACACCGTGTTGCCTGCAACCATGAAAGACTGTGAAGCCTGTGTCTGTCCCACTAGGGCACACTGCCTGGTGGCACGATCCCATCAAGATCAGCAGGACTTCTCTTCTGGGCAGGAGCCCAGGGCCAGGAAAGGATGTGCTAATAGTTAAAAGGTGTTGGAGCTTTCAGAAATAGCTATTTTCCTAGGAATAAAACATGACTTGGAATAAATGTTATTCTGTGGCACATAATGAATGGCAGGGAATGTGATTTGGGGACCTGTCAGAGAGAAGAGCAGAGAGGTAGTACATGCACTGCAGACAGTATTAATGAGGTTGTTTAACTGAAATGCAGGGAATTGAGATCACTGCTAATTTTAATCTCTTTCCTCTGAGTGTTTGCTGGGGGTTGGGTTTGTGTTGTTGCTGTTGTTTGGTTTGGTTTGCTTCCCCCCCCCACATTTATGATACTTTCTATGTGGCTGATAAAACAGGTCCATCAAAATGCTGATTAGAAGCTCAGCTGCATGGAAGGTAAAGAGGCATCCACTGCCCAGCGTTTGCAGCAGGCTTAGCATCCAGCTCAGCTCAGCTTGCTGCCTGGCAAGCAACACTTTTGCTTCCAGAAGAACTCATGGAAAGGAGTCACTAGGAAATAAAATAGAGGAGAGTGCTCTAACCCAACAGCTGCTTGACGTGGTCTGATCTGTGGCAAAGGCACTTTGCAGGGGAGCTTTCACCTTTCTCTGCATATGGCTTAGTAGTGGCTGTCAGGGGTATGGCAAACTGTCACACTTGTGTGGGTCAGAGCAGCTCTATCTCTATCCCTATGCTCACTAGACAACACACTGCCCAGCTTGGCCCAGCATGGGGGAAATAAAATCAGTGTCTGCCAACATTACCTCCCTTTTGGCTGCTAAAGCCACTTTTGAGGGCATTTGCTCCAGTTTATCTTAACTGCTTAAACAGCAGAGAGCATCTTGTTGGTAGATTGGTTTCCTCCTTCAGGAGGAACGCTCTCTCCTTGCCAGCTAAATCTTCCCTCTATGAGGCTCGGCGAGCCCAACGTGAGGGAAGTCATGTGTGGTTCCACTTGGTTTATTAAAGCTATAAAGAAGCTTGTCCTGGCAAAGGAGCACAGTGGTGCTATTAAAAGAGCAGAATGGCAACAGGGCATCATCTCCAGCTAATTGTTTCATCGAGTTGGAGAGCAACAGCCACTTGCTAATAAGGCACTGCTTTTCTGCTTTGCAACTGTGCTCTGCTGTCTGCCAAGGAAAGCTCTGACATGAGGCTTTCTCTAGAATGTTGCCTTTGGTGTTATTCCAGAAAGACAAAAAGCAAAACCCAAGAGCTGTAACTCAGAAGAACAGGCGAAAAACTCTAAGGAGACTCGCTCTCCTTCCACCCACACAAACCCCACACAACCAGGAAGCACTGGCTGGGAGAAAAGAATTAATGAAACCTGTTTGCTGCATCTGCATCAGGAAATGGTAATGCTCAGCTGAAGAAAGGACACTTGAGAGCTCCCTCAGATAAGTTTATGTTTTCAGTTTCTTTGGGGAGAGTTTGCCTCTTTTCACCCAAATATTGAAGTGTTTGACTCGCTGATGTACAAGCCAGGGAAATGAAGCTATTAAGCTAGTCCTGTGACAAGATTAGAGAAGAAATAAAGGGCTATTTACAACTAGTTATTGCTCTTCATAATGAACTGAACTGGCAACAATTCTTTTATTTGTTCTGTTGCTGAATTATCCAGGAATCAAGAGGATGTAAGCACCTATTAGTTAAAGTACGTGCTCATGCATGTTTATTTCCCTTCTCTCCAGCTCAGCTCATTTGCAATTTGAAAGCATCAACAATAAAACATTTCTGCCATTCCTTTTCACCAGTGAAGCTTTTCCTCAACATACTCCCTCAGTTCTGGAATGCCCATTAGTAGGCTGTCTTTAACAAGGTGTCTATGTTTTGCTTCCTTCTCTCTAAGCAGGTGAGCAGAAAGTGACCCAGGCAGAGAGGAAGAGAAGAGAAGAGGGGAAAGAGAAGAGAAGAGGGGGAAAGAGAAGAGAAGAGAAGAGAAGAGGGGGAAAGAGAAGAGAAGAGAAGAGAGAAGAGAAAAGAAGAAGAGGGAGAAGGAAGAGAGAGGGAAGAGAAGAGAAGAGAAGAGAAGAGAAGAGGAGGAGAGGATAAACCAGGTTGAAGAGACCTTCAAGATCATTGTGTCCAACCATCATCCAACACCACCTAATCAACTAACCATGCAAACCAAGCACCCTATCAAGTCTCCTCCTGAAACCTCCAATGATGGTGACTCCACCACCTCCCCCAGGCAGCCATCCAATGGGCAACCATCTCTCTGTGTAGAACTTCTTCCTAACCTCCAGCCTAAAACTCCCTGGCACAGCTTGAGACTGTGTCTCTTGTTCTGGTGCTGGTCCCTGGGTGCCAAGCTTGGTAGCATGTTTACAGGTCTATTATCACAGCAAAGGTTCACAGGATGATGTGGATGGCCCTAAATCTGCAGTCTTAAATTTCTGAAGCAGGTCAGTCAATAAAGTCACTTAAGGATCAAGGTGGTCTTGCAGGACACAAGTTTGAAGTAGGCATTTCTCACTCTTGCAAAAACAAGGAAGAGATCATGGGGAGAGAGAGCAGGGTGAGCTGTGAGCTGGCCAGTCTGCTTACCTAAAGCCCAGGGGACACTGGTAAGAAGAGAGGTACCAAGTGCTGCAACACATCCTGCAGAGTGTGACTAGTGACTGTGTGCTGAGCCAAAGCCTACCCTCCAGATTGTGTGCGGGGACAAGCAGTCACAACAAGGAATCCTCTGGTCCTCTTCTGATGGACAAGAGGAGGAATAAGAAGATGGGAACTGAAAAGCTCTACAGAGTAACCTTTCCCTTTGTCAGAAATGTCAAACCAATTCCTAACAGCTCACTTTAAATGCATTTTGCATCCTCTTTTTGACATCCTTCCCACCTCCCCAACACTGCCAGAAAATACAAATTCAGCCTGACAGCCCAGAGGAGGAAGGGAAAAAAAAAGAAACAAAATGAAATGAAACCAAATCTCTAAGACCCTTATAAGCATCACAAAGGACAGCAAGAGTTAGTATAATGCACTTAGTGACAATCAAGCATGAGCCGCCTTCTCCCCACAAAAAAGCCACCCCTGATCAGGCAGAAATGAGGTTACTTATGCTAGCAGGACCCAGTGCCTATTGTCTATTTCCCTGCTAAACATGATAGCCCTTGTAACACAACTGGAGAGGTTCATGTTCTTTTTCAATTGTCCTTCT
>CM026893.1:4975052-5029582 GCA_015227895.2 Colaptes auratus
TTTTTTGCCCTTTCCATTTTTTTTCCTCTCTATTCCCCCCTTTTCCCCCTTTTACCTTTTTGGCTCATTGTTTATTATGGCTTCACCAGCCCTGAAATGGGAGCTGCAGGCAGCTTGATAAATGGATTGAAAAGCTGCTTCTGCCAGAATCAAACAAAACCCTCTTGATATCCACAGACCCTTTTGTTTCAGCATTTCTAAACCAAGCAGTGTCCCTCAGAGCATCGCTGGAGAGTGACACATCAGTATCCCTCAGTGTTTCAGCAAAGGCATTTCTTCATCCAGTTATGCCCAGGGAAGAAGTTCATCCCTGGGTCATGAACAGGACTCATCCTCCAGCACTGAAGAGCGAGGGCAGCTGGGGTCTGGTAGAGGGGGAGAGAGACAGCCCTAGGAAGGCTGAGCAAATCTCCACTCTGAAATGTGCTGGGCAGACCAATGGAGTCAACCAGCCAAGGCATATCAAGCGGGGTGCTGCTCCCAGAGACTAGTCCTCTGTCCATACAGCTGCTTTTTACCTAGGTGCTTTCTAAACTCGCCCTTTTCTTCCAATCCTTCTTTAAATATAGACAGCTAAATATATCCCTGGTTCAGACCTTTTGTCATCAGCACAGATAATGAGTTCCACAGCTGGCCCAGCTCAGCAAACCAGGGCTTTAGCTACTGTGATTTATTGATGGAGGTAAGCGATTCGTTTCCATCTGTGAAAGTGTGAAACACTGAGAAGAAAACAAACATCCCATAAGAAAGAGGTAATGGGCCATCAGGTGCAAAGCTCACAAACATCAGGTAAAAACATGTTTCATTTCCAGCTGTGGTAAATATCACAGATGTTGCAGCAAAGGACGAGGAGAGGGAGAAACCAAACCAAAGCAACCAATACAAACCCACCCTAAAACAAGCATAAAAAGGAATGAAAATGGTGAATTCTGAGAGGAAGGAGCAGTGGTGGATCCAGAAGTTTGGGGCTTTTTCCTCCCTACCCTTGTTTCACCTCTCCATGCAAAGCTAATGAATGTGCAAAGCACAGGATGTGAATGTCCCCTTGGCTCACTGGAATGCAACGTGCCGATATGGATCATGCTGGGAGCAGTTCATCCTCTGCTCCTAGCACAGTTTTCAATAGGCAGCAAGATGACAACACCCAGGGGCTGCTGCAGGGATGTCTGAAATGAAAATGGGCTCTGCCACAGTCAGCTCTCTTCTTTTCTCTCTTCCTACCCATTGCTTGCCTGGTTTCTGACTGGGAATAGTATAGAATAGAATAGAATAGAATAGAATAGAATAGAAATAGAATAGAATAGAGTAGAATAGAATAGAGTGGAGAGTAGAATAGAATAGAATAGAATGAGTAGATAGAATAGATAGTAGAGTAGAATAGAATAGAATAGAGTAGAATAGAGTAGAGTAGAATAGAATAGAATAGAATAGAATAGTAGAAGAGAATAGAAATAGAATAGAATTAACCAGGTTGGAAAAGACCTTCAAGATCATCAAGTCCAACCTATCACCCAACACCATCTAATCAACCAAAGCATGGCACCAAGTGCCTCATCCAGTCTCTATGTTGTCATAAGATCCAAGATCACCCAGCCAGAAACTTTCTAAAAGGAGCTCAATAGAGAAAATCCTAGTACCTGGAGGGAGGTTGTAGCCAGATGGGGGTTGGTCTCTTCTCCCAGGCAAGCAGCACCAGAACAAGAGGACACAGTCTCAAGCTGTGCCAGGGGAGGTTTAGGCAGGATGTTAGGAAGAAATTCTTCATAGAAAGAGAGATTGGCCATTGGAATGTGCTGCCCAGGGAGGTGGTGGAGTCACCATCACTGGAGGTGGTTAGGAAGAGACTGGATGGGGTGCTTGGTCCCATGGTTTAGTTGATTTAGATGGTGTTGGGTGATAGGTTGGATTCAATGATCTCAAAGGTCTCTTCCAACCTGGTTGATTCTATTCTATTCTATTCTATTCTATTCTTTCTATTCTATTCTATTCTTATTCTATTATCTATTCTATTGATTCTATTCTATTCCATTCCTTCATTCCATTCCATTCCACTCCTATTCTATTCTGTTCTGTTCTAATGACTGGCACTGGCAAGGAATATGGCTCACAATTAGGTCTATCTGGACTTGTGCTTGTGTTGGTCATGCATCAGTGTCCTGATCTCTCCCCCACAGGGTGCAATTGTATATAATTAAGATGCCATTCTCCTGTGAGACAAAGCCAAGAGACTATGAATTGACCTGAAACAAATGCATTTTCCAGGTCAGCTTGGCCAAGCCTCACTATATGGTGCCACTGCACACATTGGCTTGGACCTGAGGAGTGTCCTGGTCTCCTGTGATCCTGCCCTCTGCTGATCTGACATGGCTCTTGCTGAGCTTTTCCAGCAACACGTAAATGAACATGTGAAAATATCTCAGTCATCTGTCAACACTGAGAGGACTGGAACAGGTTCTCTCAAAACACCTGTAGACATGGCACTCTGGGTCATGGTTTCATGGCCATGGCGTGGTGGTAGGACTCAGTGACTTTAAAGGCCTTTTCCAACCAAAACAATACTATGATTCTCCGGGCTGCTGGAAATCGCATGGCAGCCGCTGCCTCACTCCACACAGAGGGTTTCATGGCTCAAGACCGACCTCCAGTGGATATTGACTGATGCTGCTGCCCTGGAAACCAGGGAGATGTGCACAAATGGTCTTCAGAGGCCACAGCTTGAGATTTCAGGGCAACTAATACAGAATACAGAATTAACCAGATTGGAAAAGACCTTTGAGATCATCAAGTCCAACCTATCGTCCAGCACCATCTGATCAACTAAATCATGGCACCAAGTGCCTCATCCAGGTCTTTTAAACACACTCAGGGATGGTGATCACCACCTCCCTGGGCAGCACATTCTAATGGCCAATAACTCTTGCTGGGAAGAACTTCTTCCTAACATCCAGCCTAAACCTCCCCTGGCACAGCGAGACTGTGTCCTCTCATTCTGTCACAGGTTGTCTGGGAGAAGAGACCAAGCCCCCCCCTGGCTACAACCTCCCTTCAGGTAGTTGTAGAGAGCAGAAGTTCCCCTGAGCGCCTCTTTCTCCAGGCTAAGAAACCCCAGCTCCCTCAGCCTCTCCTCATAAGGCTTGTGCTCCAAACCCCCCACCAGCTCTGTTGCCCTTCAGCTACTTGACCTCCAGCAGAAGGAAGGAGATATTTCCTCTGCTAGTGGAAGACCTTTGTGAACAGTAAGGCACAGCAGTGCAACCTACTAGAAGGTGGGAAACACATGAACTGCTAGAGAGAGAGCCTGCTCCTTATTTACCAAGGAAATCTGTTATCAGCATCTAAGGGGTGGATGGACCTGAGGGACTGCCCTGGATCCAGTCCAGTTAGTGCATTTTTCTCTCCAAAGGAATTTGCCTGGACAGAGCTGTTGTAAATGGCATTTGAGCAATCAGAACTGCATCAGGAAGAGGTCTTTGGCCTACCAAATGTGTCAGTAATAGGAGGTCATCCTAGACTGAGTACATCCAATGCTGAGACTCAGTGTGACTCAGATTTAGCTCAGATTTTTAGCCAGGGTAGATTCCAACAGGCATAGACCTAAAACTTAGGCACTCTCCAGCTATTTGAATGTGGTGGAAAGATCCCAAGTGCCCTTGGCATCTGTGTCAGAGAAGCATTCACCTGGCAATTTATACAGATGTCTGCTGTGGAGCTCAAGGGCTGTGATCAACTTGAGTCAGCTGCAAACTGGGTAGATGAAATGCCCCAAGGGAGCCACAGAAGCTGTGAGCAATTGGAAGAGGTCTCTGGAGTGAGCAGGACAGACACAGCTGAGCTGCCTTTCCCAGAGCCTGCTTAGCATAGGACAAAGCCCTCATTTCCTACTGACTGGAAGGATGTTTTACAAGTGCCCCTTCTGGTTTAGAGAGATATGAAATCCGTCTATAATTAAGTTAATTTGGAGTTGGACATGAATAACTATAATGAGCTGGAAACAACAAAAGGGCAAGAAAAAAGAGGAAGGAGTTGCTAAGAAACAGATCTATTGCATTAAATTCTCGCCCTTGCCAATCAAATAAGTCATTTTTAGGATGGCTGAGTGCTGGGGCAGGCAGAACTCAGGCATGGAGATGATTGCTGTATCAAGAGCTGATAAAGAATGAAGGAAGCAGGAGAGTTATGAGGTGGGGAAAGAATGAAGGAAGCAGGAGGGTTGTGAGGTGGGGAAAGAATGAAGGAAGCAGGAGGGTCGTGAGGGGGAAAGAATGAAGGAAGCAGGGAGGGTGTGAGGTGGGGAAAGAATGAAGGAAGCAGGAGGGTTGTGAGGTGGGGAAAGAATGAAGGAAGCAGGAGGGTTGTGAGGTGGGGAAAGAATGAAGGAAGCAGGAGGGTTGTAGGGTGGAGGAAAGAATGAAGGAAGCAGGAGGGTCGTGAGGTGGGGAAAGAATGAAGGAAGCAGGAGGGTCGTGAGGTGGGGGGAAAGAAGAAAGAAGAAGCAGGAGGGTCGTGAGGTGGGGAAAGAATGAAGGAAGCAGAAGGGTCGTGAGGTGGGGGAAGAATGAAGGAAGCAGGAGGGTTGTGAGGTGGGGAAAGAATGAAGGAAGCAGGAGGGTCGTGAGGTGAGGAAAGAATGAAGGAAGCAGAAGGGTTGTAGGGTGAGGAAAGAACGAAGGAAGCAGGAGAGTTGTGAGGTGGGGAACTGAGAAAGGCAAAAAGGGAGAGGAAAATTATTTTGCAGGTGACAGCTGTGGCCAGGAGGGTTTGGAGGCAGAGCAATGGCTTTGGGATCAGCAGGGTGGTGTTCTGTGCCTGACTTGCCTTCTACCTAAAGGAAAGCCTCCAATGCTCTGAGCCTCCACTCAGAAGTGCTGTGGGACTGGCTAGCACCATGTCTTGTTAATCAAAAGTCCTCCAACAGCCCTCTCAGAGCACCAGGCTTTTACCTTCTCCACTATTTGACCCTGGCAAGAGTTGCCCCTGGAGTTAAGCACCAGGGTGAAGATTTAAGGCTGTTGCTCCATGGCTTTTAGAAACTATATATATATATACACACAAAAGAATAGCATGTTCAAGCCAAAGGAAATCTGCAGAAAGGACCAGCAAGGCATAAGTAAATAGACAAGTTGTGATCAATGAGTGAGTTTGAATTTGACAGAGCTTTCTTGCCCATGTAGGGGAGGGAAGGGATGTGTGTGAAACATTCCCTGCCAGTGTGAGGTGTAATAAAGGACCTGCTGTTTTCTGATACTCCCTCTCTGTGAAAATTGAAAAGGTTAGCCAGGTAATTGAAATCAGGACTGGAATACAAATGCAGTGTGAAAACCTCACAGCTGGCATAGAAAGTTGCAGGGACAACACTCAGTGGAATTTCTTGGTGGAAAAAAACAGAAAAGACTGGAGTGGATGAGGGGAGAGATGATTCTTCTCTATACCTCTTCCTCCTGGGAGGGGAGATAGGGGGAGAAATGAGAGCTGAAGCAGTCAGATTGAAGCTGACATTTATAAGAGTGCTGCTTGCTGGCAGTGCAAGAGACATGGTTGAAGCTGGAATGTGCTGAGGCTGAGCCACGTGTGGCAGTCACTGCTGCCTTGGATTCATGTCGTGAGTTTATTGGGGATTGGGAGGTTGCTATAGCAGCCCCAGTTTAGGGACTATTCCTTGTCACATACAGTGAGGGAGAGCTCCACAGAACTCAGCCCCTCGACTTGTGGCTGGGATTCAGAAGCAAGCTAGAAGCACCTCGACCGGAGTCTGTTGCCTCTTCATCCTCTTTGAACACCTCCAGGGATGGGGACTCCACCACCTCCCTGGGCAGCACATTCCAAGGGGTAACAACTCTCTCTGTGAAGGACTTTCACCTCACCCCCAGCCTAAACTTCCCCTGGCACAGTTTGAGACTGTGTCCTCTTGTTCTGGTGCTGGTTGCCTGTGAGAAAAGACCAACCCTCTTCTGGCTACAAGCTAAACACCTCCAGCTCCCTCAGCCTCTCCTCACAGGGCTGTGCTTCAGACCTCTCCCCAGCCTCGTTGCCCTTCTCTGGACATGTTCAAGTGTCTTAATGTCCTTAAATGGAGGGGCCCAGAACTGGACACAGGACTCAAGGTGTGGCCTGAGCAGTGCTGAGTACAGGGGCACAATGACTTTCCTGCTCCTGCTGGCCACACTGTCCTGATCTTGAAGCCACTCCAGTCTTTTCTTTTTTTTCCCAGTAAGAAATTGGACTTGATGATCTTTGAGGTCTTTTCCAACCTTATTGATTCTATGATTCCATAACTCATCTTTGTTGTATGCAGGAGCACAAACTGATCTGCATCCCTTTGGGCTAAGAGCTTGGACATAGATAGCTACTGTGAAGCAGATGAGGAATGGTTCCTTGTTACCCTACTGTGTGCTGCATGTGTCCAACTCCCAGTGGGGAGAGTCTTTGTCCTTGCTGATGTAATGTTGATGTGTTCCTTGGTGCCCTACTGTGTGCTGCATGTGTCCAAGTCCCAGTGGGGAGAGTCTTTGTCCCTGCTGCTGTAGTGTTGATGTGTTCCTTGCTGTGCTGCATGTGTCCAAGTCCCAGTGGGGAGAGTCTTTGTCCCTGCTGCTGTAATGTTGATGTGTTCCTTGTTACCCTACTGTGTGCTGCATGTGTTCAGGTCCCTGTGGGGAGAGTCTTTGTCCCTGCTGCTGTAGTGTTGATGTGTTCCTTGTTACCCTACTGTGTGCTATATGTGTTCAAGTCCCAGTGGGGAGAGTCTTTGTCCTTGCTGCTGCTGTAATATTGATCTTTATGTGTTTCTGTATCTGTGGTCTGCTCTTTCTGCAGGAGCAGGTAACCTGAGCTGGGAGGATACAGTGGTGCAGGCCTTGGGGGAAGCTGAGGTTTGTGGCATTAGCCAAGTTCATCCCCATTCAAAAAAAACCCAACCCCCTCTGCATGCAGTATTTTGCTGGCATCAAACCAGTCAGCAGAAACTCCAGTCTGTATGTGGTGAAATAAATGCTGAGTGTACCTCACAGCCTCTGTGTTGGTGTTTTATTTCCTTCCTCACGGAGGGGTTGGGGAATTTTACATCCCAAAACTGTGCTGCTTGTGGTGTTTTGCTGCAGTGGCTCAGTGCTGCCCAACTCACCTGCACTGCAGTCAACAGCAGCAGGAGAAGGCTTCCCCTTTGGAGCCTTTCCATGGAGTCCAGGCAGCTACTTAACTCATTCTGTGACAGGACAGATCTCTTTCATGCCCTCCCCAGCTCCTAGAGAAGTAAGAGAAGGAAAACTGAAGCTTGCAAACAAATGTGGCAAACCCTAAAACGGTAGAGCTTTGTCTGAATTTTCCCAGCTTGTGAGACCATGGTCCCAGGTGTCTCAGAGGCACCAGCCCCACATCAGTGAGCCCCTGAGGACGTTGTTTCCCCTGTGTTTTGCAGAGAGTTAGCTGTTAGCCATTTGTTTTGCTCACTTGGAGCACGATTTTCTTAGTGAGCCATTTCTGAGGGGCTCTCTTGGGTTCTAAAGAAATGAAATACCTTGAAAGGGACTGACAGCCCTGCCTGCACTGCAACAAGGACATGAAGGGTTTCAAGGTGACCTGTACCTAGCTGTTTAGCTTTGGTGGTCAGTTGTAGAAGCTGTGCATAAAAACTACATGTAAAACATGTAAGGTAGATGACTGAAGTAATCAGAACAATTGATTTTAGCACAGCTCTTTTTTTCCCCCCTCCCTTGACTGTGAAAGAAATCTCAATTTCCTCTGATGGAGGTTTTCATGGTGCAGACCTTTGAGTCTAAAGGTCTTTGAAAAACTCACTTCTAGCCAAAAAAAAAGAATAAAAAAAGCCTAAAGCAAACAAAATCCTGTTCCTCTAGGAAGGAACTTTGCTGCATTTCACAGCATGGCATACCCTGAGGTTTCATGGCAAAAAGGTTATTTGGGCTTTTACAACAGAGACTTCAGCATTGCATGCATGAGTTAGTTACCCCAGTGAGAAGGGAGCTACTCCATCAGCTCCATCATACTACAACCAATCCTTCTTGAACTATTAAGCAGATGTAAGATGATTTGTCTGACAAACAGCAGCTGCAGCTTCCCAGGGTCTCATCAAAGTCTGGATGGTAACGGGGTCTTCCACTTCTGGTAGCAAATCTAGCTTAGAACTCCCCCCTCTCTGTCTGGGCTATGACCCAAGCAGGTTGTTGACTAGCCAAAATGGGAAATGGAAAGAACTGCAGAAAAAAAGCCCAGCATCAGCCTTTGACTCTCAAGGGTGAGGTTCTTGCATTATGCTCCACGCTTATTTAGCATGTGGCAAACACCAGGCCCAGACTGGGCAATTCCCTGCAGAGTTTCTTTTCAAGCTCTTTTCTCCCCCAACCCACTCTGAAGGACGTCTGCCACCTTTGCATCAGCTTGGACTCAATTCTAAACCCAAGTTTTAGCCCTTGCCAGGGTTCCTGGCTGTCTGATTTCTTGTCCTTTCCCCTTATTCCTCTTCAGTTTATTATAGAAAGAAAAAGTCCAGAAACTCTTGGTGTTTTTTTCCCTTAGTTTAATATCCACTTGAAATGGAAATGCTACAGCTCAGCAACTTGCTATAGACTTGCTAGCCTGTGGAACAAGAAACCTCAGTGGAGAAATACCTAGCAGGTGTCAAGATGAACAGCAGAGAAAATGAGGTAAATGGTTGTAGAAAAACAGAGAGGGAGAGCAGATGTGGATGATACACAGACTGGGGAGCAGCTGGTTTTGCTTTGGAACCTTCTTCTGGCTCTGGAAACCATACTGCCCAACTTTTTGACCTCTTCCTCTGAGGGAGCAGTCATTCAGGAGACTTGATGCCATAAAGCAAAGTGGGTTAATGCTGTATTTGTATACGTTTGTAGCAGCTGAAATAATCTCTGCTTGACATTAAAGCATTAGGGCTTGCAGAGAGTCCTTGGTGGCTTGCACTTGGGGCTGGCTGAACAACCAGGGAATGTCTGTCTGCTGCCACTCATAGGAAATCAGAGGGAGAAAAAAGAAGCACAGGGATAGCTCAGCATGGAACAGAGCCTCGAATATAGAATAGAATAGAATAGAATATTATAGAATATTATAGAATAGAATAGAATAGAATAGAATAGAATAGAATAGGATAAACCAGGTTGGAAGAGACCTTCAAGATCATCATGTCCAACCTATCATCCAACACCACCTAATCAACTAAACCATGCAACCCAGCACCCTATCAAGTCTCCTCCTGAACACCTCCAATGATGGTGACTCCACCACTTCCTCGGGCAGCCTTCCTAACGTCCAGCCTAAACCTCCCCTGGCACAGCTTGAGACTGTGTCCTCTTGTTCTGGTGCTGCTTGCCTGGGAGAAGAGACCAACCTCTGCTTGGCTACAGCCTCCCTTCAGGTAGTTGTAGAGAGCAATAAGGTCACCCCTGAGCCTCCTCTTCTCCAGGCTAAGCAACCCCAGCTCCCTCAGCCTCTCCTCACAGGGCTGTGCTCCAAACCCCTCCCCAGCTTTGTTGCCCTTCTCTGGACACCTTCCAGCAAGTTAACATCCTTCCTAAACTGAGGGGCCCAGAACTGTATATTTGCATGTGACACAGACATACATAACCTACTCTGCAGCTGAAGTGTACATTTAGTTTTACAGATAAGCCCCAGTTTAAACACTTCAAAACAAGGCAGTGTCCAAACCCTCTTCATATAGAATCACAGAATCATAGAATCAGTCAGGGTTGGAAGGGGCCACAAGGATCATCTAGTTCCAACCCCCCTGCCATGGGCAGGGACACCCCACACTAGATCAGGCTGGACAGAGCCTCATCCAGCCTGGGCTTAAACACTTCCAGGCATGGAGCCTCAAACACCTCCCTGGACAACCCATTCCAGGACTTCACCACTCTCATGGGGAAGAACTTCCTTCTCACATCCAGCCTGAATCTCCCCACCTCCAGCTTCATTCCATTCCCCCTAGTCCTATCACTACCTGATAGCCTGAGAAGTCCCTCCCCAGCCTTCTTGTAGGCCCCCTTCAGATACTGGAAGGCCACAATGAGGTCACCTCGGAGCCTTCTTTTCTCCAGACTGCACAGCCCCAACTCTTTCAGTCTGTCCTCACAGGAGAGGTGCTTATAAGCTTAACAGAACTGTCTGCTTGCTGCCATGATGCTTCTTCCAGTACTGAACCCAGCATTAGGTCTGACTAGCACTCAGGGCCACACACAAGCAACTCTTCACTCCTTTAAGTGCTTCCTTGCAAGACATTTCAACCTGCCCATGTTTTGTTCAGAGTGCTGGAGCGTTGCCCCTGCTCTCCACACTTTCTGCTCTCACACTTGTGTGCTTCCCAGAGGGAAACAGAAGCAGAGAAACAAATCAGTAGGCAGTTCTGTCTAGGAAGTCACACTTGATTTCAAATAACTCTATTATTCTCTCTCCAGACCACTCTGGGGGAAAGTGAGCTGTTCTCTGGTATTCTGCAGCAGGAGCTTTTCTCAGCCAGTTGCCAATGTGTTCCAGCACTTGGCTATGAAATGTAGAAGTCAGGGAATGTAATCGACTTTCCTGCTATCTCTATCCACCTTCTCAGTAGTTTTGTGTCTGGACCCAGCTTCTAAACTTTAGCCAGGTAAATATCAGAGCAGACTGATCAAGCACTGAGCTTCCATGAAGAAAAGCCTTGGTAACCACTGACTAACTTTTAGGGACAAAGTGCATTGACTGGTTTCTAGAGATCCCATTTTAGGATGCTGAGCTGTGCTGCCACAGGGAACTTAACTCAGAGCACTCAGCCTCCAGCCAGCCCACTTTTTTCCCCCCTCCCCCACTGCATTTTTTGGTCGTGATTGCCATTTCTTTGACTGTTGCCAGGTTCAACACAACAGAAACTGCTCCTGGGAAAACCAACCAAAAAGTTCAGAGCTGGAAGTGAATTTCTGCTCATTTTCTTCTCAGGGTTTCTCTTCTAAAATACCACCACTGATCCACAGTTCACACACACACAACCCCTTCCTCACAAACCCATTGTGATTCCCTAGGGATGAAAAATGTGCCTGTTTGTTTCATGAGCACACAGATCTCCACCCAGCAGCTTCACATCCCGACCTTAGATGTAGGAAGTCAAGAAAGGCATTTAACCACCTTGAGCTTTGCAGAGAAGGTTGCAGTTGTGCTGTGAAGCAAGGAGAAGAGAGAGGCATCCCCCATGGTCCTAAATGCACAAAGAGCTACAAAGTCTTGCAGAGGAAATGTCTCCATCACATGGTGGCTGAGTGTGTCAGACTGCCTCCTCCCTCCTTTGGCTGGGTATTTGGGACAGTGGAGACTATAGGATTTCAGTGGCACACAGCTGGGATGAGGAAGATAAGCCCTTAGCTCAGTTAAGGAGGTCAGTTAAGTGAGCTCAGGGTGAAGGAGGAGTCCCCACAGCTTCTGCCCAGTTGGGAGCTCAATGCCCTGCATAGGAAAGAAGAGAAGGGACCTGGGTAGCTCATGGGCAGCAAGGCACAACTAAAGCAGCAAATCTAGAGGGAAAGCACACTTCAATGTCTAATGGAGGGGAAAAATGGCAACACATAACTGGTTTGAAATGTAAATCTCACTGATAAAACTCAAGTGTCCATGTAGGGGTGGCAAAGTATTTCAGCTGTGTCTTCAGGGAGCATGAATCACCTTTTCTCTCCAGGACCTTCTGGGTGTCTGTTACCCTCCCCATGGCTTGCAGCTGGTAAAATGGGTTTGACAGCAAGCATGGGCTAAAACTCCCCTTATGCTGCAGGAAAAAGATGACTCACCAGCTGTCATGAGCACCTCAGCTCTCAGCTTGCCCAGAAGTCCCACAGTGAGAATCAAAATGGAAGACTTTGGGGCAAACAAGGTAAGAGCCCACTGTAGCAGAAGGAGAACTCTTTTCCTTCTGTGGTGAGAAATGCAATCTGGATCCCCAGTGGCCAGACTGGAAAAAGCCTTTAAGCACACAGTGTATCATCTTTCAGGAGCTAGTGTGCTTATTTGTTATGATAACTCTGTGTACTCTGACTCTGAAAGTGAAGTCTCAGCCCCTTGGTGGCACACAGTGGCTGATGTTCTGTGGCAGTGCGTGCCAAGCCTGAGCCCAGTGCGATGGCTAAACCGAGGTCTGTGTCACGATGCTCAGGAGAGACATTGCTCTGAATCTCAAGCAGGCTTTGAAACTTGGGCCATGGAGCTTGATAAAATTCTCTGCTATGTAACGGATTCACCCTCTCCTCCCTTGACAAAACTCTGTAGGGTCCTCACCTTGCAGTGAGTGGAGCTCAGGAACTCATGGGTTTGGATCCTGCCTTCAGGATCTGCTTGCATGCCTGGGATGCAGGAGATTTTCCAGACCTTATGATGGACATTGTGGCAAAACTTGAATGCAGTAGATGCAAAATCCCTGCAAAACTCTCTTTTGTTATTGTCTTTGTATCAGCTGCTCTGATCCTGAAGGTTTATGCCACTTCCATTGTGAATAGTTCCCAGCCTTGTTTCCTGAGGGTTTCTGCCCCTATGTAGATTTCTGGCTGCTGCTATCCACTTGCTGTGGGCAGATGTGAAGTCTGCTCCACTGGCAGGGACAAACCTAAGTATCTGAAGTTCAAGCAGTGATAAAAAGCTGTGGCAAACTGCAGGACACAGGGCATAGCAAGGGCCTACCGCAGTCCATTTGTGCATGGTCAGGGTCAGCAACAACGAAGCTGTTTGATGCAGAGGATAGGCCTGCAAGGACTGCAGACATTGCACAATCCCTGGGCAGAAATCTCACACTAGCTGCATCTTGGGCAAAGGGAAATCCTCATCTCCCAGCAATGGCTATTTCTCTACAACTACCTGAAAGGAGGTTGCAGCCAGGTGGGGGTTGGTCTCTTCTCCCAGGCAACCAGCACCAGAACAAGAGGACACAGTCTCAAGCTGTGCCAGGGGAATTTTAGGCTCGAGGTGAGGGGAAAGTTCTTCCCAGCATGAGTAATTGGCCATTGGAATGTGCTGCCCAGGGAGGTGGTGGAGTCACTGTCCCCAGAGGTGCTCAAAAAAGGATTGGACGTGGCACTTGGAGCCATGGTTTAGTTTAGCCATGAGGTGTTGGGTTATAGGTTGGATTTGATGATCTCTGAGGTCTTTTCCAACCTTCTATGATTCTCAGGTGATGTAGCTGACTTTGTGGCATGCATGTGCCATTTGAGCACTGGATAGTTGTCAGACATGGTGTGAGGAGATACGATAGTAATGTTGAGGCTTGTTAAAGATAACCCACTCAAATGCCAGGGGTTTTGACAAAGTGGCCCAAGGCACTACTCACCAACCCCCATTCTAGCCTTCACCTAGATCTGAAAGCAGAAGTTTGCTTTTCATAAAGCTGGCTCCCTGGCTCTTCTGGACCAGGAATAGCTATTGCTGCTGTGTCTGTCTGTCAGCCCAGCTCATTCGTGCCTGCTCGCTCATGTTGCCAAGAGGGACCTGCAGCAGCTACACCTCAAGGAGATCATAGGGGAGGGAAGTGAGCCTGCTTGAAGCTAGAAGTGGATGGTCAAGTGCAGCAAGCTGCCCCATTT
This sequence comes from Colaptes auratus, assembly GCA_015227895.2. Taxonomy (NCBI): domain Eukaryota; kingdom Metazoa; phylum Chordata; class Aves; order Piciformes; family Picidae; genus Colaptes; species Colaptes auratus. The sequence continues at coordinate 4,988,606 of CM026893.1, forward strand.
CAAACTAAGCACATTGATGTTTAGGCTGGTGTACAAAAAGCCATTCAGTAAGCCCTAGAGAAGCTGTGTCTCCCTCCTCTGCTGGTAACACTGGGAGTGTGTCTCATTTTTGTAAGGCAGCTCTTTGCTGGCTTAGCTTGCAGGCAGCAAGCTGAGATTTCCAGTCCTCCTATTAGCTTGGTGGTGATACAGTGCTTCTCAGCCACCTGCTAGTTACAATCTCCTCAGTTATTGATCCAATGAGACATGACCGTGAGCCCTTCTCATAGCAATCAGTCTTTCAGGAGGGTCTCTTACTGTTCCTTGAAATTGTTTTCTTTAACTTCTCTCTCACCTGGATCACAACACAGAAAGTCACAGGCCAGTAGAGAGCTGAGAACTGCTGACTGATGTCCTGTGGGTGCCAGGGAGACTTGTGTCTTCAGCAGAGTCGATGAGATTGTGGTCCTCAATCAGGATGATGCTCTGCTGGGCAGGGGTCCTGATGCTGGGATGTTTAGAGGCCCAGTGCTTGCAGCAAGGGGAGATCACACTGAGGAAAGCCATCCTGAAGCGCTGGGACAACAGATTGTAAATTATGGGATTCACTGCAGAGCTCAGGTAGAAGAAAACACCTAGGGAAGGTGGGGGAAAGGAGAGAGAGAGACCTTGGTTTTGTGTGGTATAATCTCAGGAGGGGAAAATCTGTTCCCTGACTCCAGTGCTCCACCAAGCTTGGGTGCAAGGAGGCAGTGACAGCACGCCTCTGCTGCTGCCATCCAGGCAGAAGGATGCCTTGCCAAGGCTAGCTCAGGCACTGCAGCACTCAGGAAAGTTGGAGAGACTGGAGCTCACTGTCTCCAGCTCTCCCTTGTGCTATAGTGACCTGCCTCCAGCGCTGCCCTCATGTCCACAGCAGGATCTGCACAGCTGGTGCCCCCGTCAAAGCCATCAGAGGATAACTTCCAGCCAAGGGGAGCTAATTTCTTACAACACAACAGGACAATTGCATGAGATTGGATTTGTCTCAGCTGCCTAATGGCCACATTTAGTGTTTTCCAATGGCAGGCTGGCAATAAGATTCCTCTTTCAAAAAGCCTTTATATTACGGTTGGCAGGGCCATAAACATCTGCTGATACCAACCAGTTCTGAGCAGTCTTTTGCCACTAGGTAAGCTTTCCCATTGGCCTCAGAGACCCTCTGGAGGAAGCTGCCTGTTGCTGTGCCCTCACCAAAAGCAGCTGAATGGGGACAGCCCTCATTTCTCAATGTTTCCAAGGAAGCAGACCAGCTGCTAATGAGGTAAGCCATCCTATTTTATTTTCATCCTGTGTGAATACTCAGACAGCTCTGTTGGACCACAGATCTTAAAAGCTGCAGAGACACTTGCATGCAGTTTTCACCTCAGGCACAATTCTCACTGCTGCTCACCAACCAAGAAGCTTTTCCATGCATATCTCATGTCACCTGCAGACTAAAGGACTCTATTTCAAGCAAACCACTCACAAATACGTTCTTTTGCCAGACCCTGTGCAAGCAGAAGAAAGCTTTACCTGACACTACATGAATTAAGTTGAATATATTAGCCAGAGGCTCAGTCCATTCCACAACAAAGCTGAAGAAAAGTCGATCTATGTGGAATGGAGCCCAGCAGACAGCAAAAACCACCACAAGGACAACTGGAAAGGAGAAAGGAGAGAGATAATGCTAGTCAGTGTTGCCTGCATCAAGAACAGTGTGGCCGGCAGGAGCAGGGAAGTCATTCTGCCCCTGTACTCAGCACTGCTTAGGCAAAACCTTGAGTCCTGTGTCCAGTTCTGGGCCCCTCAATTTAAGAAGGACATTGAGACACTTGAACGTGTCCAGAGAAGGGCAACGAGGCTGGGGAGGGGTCTGGAGCACAGCCCTGTGAGGAGAGGCTGAGGGAGCTGGGGTTGCTTAGCCTGGAGAAGAGGAGGCTCAGGGGAGACCTCATTGCCATCTACAACTCCCTGAAGGGAGGTTGTAGCCAGGAGGGGGTTGGTCTCTTCTCCCAGGCAACCAGCACCAGAACAAGAGGACACAGTCTCAAGCTGTGCCAGGGGAAGTTTAGGCTGGAGGTGAGGAGAAAGTTCTTCCCAGAGAGAGTAATTGGCCATTGGAATGTGCTGCCCAGGGAGGTGGTGGAGTCCCCATCCCTGGAGGTGTTCAAGAGAGGTTTGGACGTGGCACTTGGTGCCATGGTTTAGTTAGTCATGAGGTGTTGGGTGACAGGGTGGACTTGATGATCTTTGAGGTCTTTCCCAACCTTGTTGATTCTATGACTCTATAGAAGGAAATCAGTTATGCAAGTGCAGCTCACTAGCCTGCACAGAGCAGAGAGCTCAGACAGCTTGACGAATGGCTAAATATGTAAATTGGATTTGTGGTTTGAAAGATTTTGTGGCCATCCTGCCTGCCTTCTTGCAGTGCTCTCTGAAACACGTTGCCAGCTAAAAGAACACACTTTCCACTGATTTCTGTCTTGGGTGACCCAATGCATGCCCACACAGTGACATTTAAGCAAATCAGATAACAGCCAGGGAACACTGTGGCATGAACAGAGCTTATTAAAGAAACTGGGAGGCATCTGGATTCAGCTGTGGTACCTGGGACCTATTGAGTCCGTGGTGCCTTGGAGTTCATTTGCTCTGCACTCTATTTTCACATCACATAGCAGGATGAGGCTGCAGGAAGCACGTAGTGATGGAGTCTGTCTGGGTGCACTGTTCAGTTTGCCTCCATACACAACCTGGCCTGCACTGGATCTAGTCAGGACTCTTGCAAACCCAGTTCAGACTTAGAATCACAGAATCAATAAGGTTGGAAAAGACCTCAGAGATCATCAAGTCCAACCTATCCCCCAACACCTCCTGACTAACTAAACCATGGCTCCAAGTGCCATGTCCAAATTGTTTTTGAACACCACCAGTGATGGTGACTCCACCACCTCCCTGGGCAGCACATCCCAATGACTAACAACTCTCTCTGGGAAGAACTTTCTCTTCACCTTGAACCTAAACTTCCCCTGGCACAGCTTAAGACTGTGTCCTCTTGTTCTGGTGCTGGTTGCCTGGGAGAAGAGACTAACCCCCTCCTGGCTACAACCTCCCTTCAGGTAGTTGTAGAGAGCAAGAAGGTCTCCCCTGAGCCTCCTCTTCTCCAGGCTAAACCCCAGCTCCCTCAGCCTCTCCTCATAGGGTTTATGCTCGAGGCTTCTCCCCAGCCTCGTTGCCCTTCTCTGGACACGTTCAAGTGCCTCAATGTCCTTCTTAAATTGAGGGGCCCAGAACTGGACACAGTACTCAAGGTGTGGCCTGAGCAGTGCTGAGTACAGAGGCAGACTTGGGTTCTCTGAACATCTGTGCTCATAGTCATGGGACACAGAGAACCAGGCTGCCTTCAAAGTACAGTCACCACGTTCAGAAGGTGACTCAAGCTGTCTAAAAGAGTAATGTTGTGGCAGGAGATATTGAAGGTGATTTATGTTTCCTGCATAAACATTGTCTTAGCAGCAAGGTGAAATTAGAAAACACTGTGAGTGCTTTCAGGGTAGTCAGAGCAAGAATTCTCCTGAATATTATACAATGTGCAAGTCTGCCCAGGTCCTGCTTTGTTGGGGAAGTCTAAGTGGTTGTCAGCAGTAGATGATGTATGTGGCTTGTCTGGATTTTACTGTTGATGGGCAGAGTTCAGGATGTGATGCAGAGGTCTCTTCCAACCTGGTCTATTTATCCTATCCTATCCTATCCTATCCTATCCTATCCTATCCTATCCTATCCTATCCTATCCTACCCTACCCTATCCTACCCTACCCTATCCTATCCTATCCTATCCTATCCTATCCTATCCTATCCTATCCTATCCTACCCTATCCTATTCTATTCTATTCTATTCTATTCTATTCTATTCTATTCTATTCTATTCTATTCTATTCTATTCTATTCTATTCTATTTAAAGCAGAAGTGCATCCTTCTTTAAAAATGTACAGACTATTTGAACTCTGAAACAGATTGTCCCCAGAGGGCTGCAGAAGCCTGGCTAGGAGTACCATGTAAGCATCTGCCCTGTAGGTTTGTGCTGGTCCCTGCCCATGGCAGGGTGGTTGGAACTAGATGATCCTTGAGGTCCCTTGAAACCCTAACAATTCTGTGATTCTAAGAACATTTGACTTCTGAGTCCCTTGGGAGTAGTCATAGGGTTTCATTCCCATGCCCTCTAAGACCAGATAAAGGAGCAATAAGCTTTTAAAGGATGTATTATTTGTTTGAATCACATCTCATGACTCTTGTATCCAGTGAATTGGCTCCATTCAGGACCTGGCCAAGGCTCTTCTCCACAGCAAACAAAGCACAGGAGGACTCACTACTTACACAACATCTTGGTGACTGATTTCCTGGATGGTCTCTGAACGTTCACAGTCATTTCCTCCACTTCCAGAGATCTGTCTCCTCTCAACTGGCAAAAGAAGGGAAACCAAAGGAGAGCTTAGACAGGAGGTGAAATCCTCACCAGGCATAGGCTGTTTGATATTTTGATAGCTGTAGCTGAGAAGGTAAAAGAGGAGGTCAAATAGGAGGCAACTAAGGTGGGGGGGGGGAAAGAAGAAAAGAATAAAAATCTATCTTTACATTTCACTTTTAGTTTAGGGAAACATTGAAGCTTTAGGTTCATCACAATCTGCAGATTTTAGGCATTCCAGACTTTGTGTTTGCAGTAAACCTCTGTTGCAGTTCTCCGCTTGGTCCTTTCTCTCTGAGTCAAAATGTGGTCCACAGTTGGTGTTCAATTTCCACAGCGTTTTGCTAGGCATTATTTTCTCTTCTAGCAAAATACTGTTTGTTTGTTTGTTTATTTTCCTGAAAGGGTTCCTCACAATTAAGCACAAACCAATGATCCAAAACACACCCAGAGAGGCCCCAGTAAAACACAGCTGTAATCGCTGGAAGAAGCCCTGTGGAATTCAGTTTGTGCCCTGAGTGTTTGGGCTAATTGATATGCAAACCATTTGTTGAGCAAACCCCAGCCACACTCTCTTGCAGCCAGCCAGTGTGCATAATGTACACAATTCAGCCATGCAGTACTAAACAAACCAACCACCTTGTTGTAATTCCCCTTTTTCCCCCAGTAGTCTTTCCTGGACTTCATCAAATGGGCATAAATAACAACAAACTGATTGTCCCTGAAACCACAGAATGGTAGGAGTTGGAAGGAACCTGGAAAAATCATCTAATCCAACACCCCCCCTGCCAGAGCAGGATCACCTGGAGCAGTTGTTTCCCCAGCATGCTGATGAGGAGAGCACTGGTGCATCTGATGATGAGAATAGAATAGAATCATAGAATCAGTAAGGTTGGAAAAGACCTCAGGGATCATCAAGTCCAACCTGGCACCCAATACCTCATGCCTAACAAAACCAATGCACCAAGTGCCACATCCAAATTGTTTTTGAACACCTCCAGGGATGGTGACTCCACCACCTCCCTTGGCAGCACATTCCAATGGGCAATTGCTCTTTCTGTGAAGAACTTTCTCCTCACCTCCAGCCTAAACCTCCCCTGGTGCAGCTTGAGACTGTGTCCTCTTGTTCTGGTGCTGGTTGCCGAGGAGAAGAGACCAACTCCCACCTGGCTACAACCTCCCTTCAGGGAGTTGTAGAGAGCAAGAAGGTCTCCCCTGAGCCTCCTCTTCTCCAGGCTAAGCAACCCCCAGCTCCCTCAGCCTCTCCTCACAGGGCTGTGCTCCACAGCCCTCCCCAGCTTCGTTGCCCTTCTCTGGACACGTTCAAGAGTCTCAGTGTCCTTCTTAAACTGAGAGCCCAGAACTGGACACAGGACTCAAGGTGTGGCCTGACCAGTGCTGAGTACAGGGGCAGAATGACCTCCCTGCTCCTGCTGGCCACACTATTCTTGATGCAGGCCAGGATGTCATTGGCCTTCTTGGCCACCTAGGTAAGCGGGACCATTGCTTTGGTTGGAAAAGAAACAATGTAAAGATACCTGGACCCTGTTTCCCTAAGTGGAAACTTCTGATTATCCAATAAACTGGGAGATATTGGAAACAAAACTTCTAATTGCATGGGAAAGATTGTCAGGAAATGAGGGAAAAGACAGAAATCAATCTGCATTTGCAAAAGTCTGGTGCCCACGTGCTAGCTGTACTGCTTGCTGTTGCTTCTTGCACTGTGCCTTTGCTTCCTGAGCTTTGATTGGTGATACTTTTCTGCACAAATGATCAAATGGGACCCTCATTCAGTGTTCTGTTTACTCATGAAGCCCATGAAAAGGGAAGCCCATGGAAATACAATTGCATTCAATTACACAGCAATTCAGCCTCTCATCTTTTACAGTATTCCCTCTGTAAATTTTAGCCATAGATGTAGCTGCTCAAGGAAGAGGCTCAGCTGATTTGAAACGCATCTAGCAACAAAAATGTGCTCAGAATTGATTAAAATCCCTAATTTCCCTTCAGTGGCTTTTAGTTTCAGCTGTAATCTGTTCAAGGAGTACTCCAAAGCCTCAGAGAATGCAGTACTCTGATGCTGTAATAAACCAGAGACATGCATCTTAATTTTTCCCCTTCCTCCTGTCGTTTTCATGATGCTATAAGGCTCCTTCTTAGCCTCAAGTGATAATCGATGGAGGTGTAGCTAGTCAGTGTAAGTCAGCAGTTGCAACTTAATAAAACAATGAGTTATGGCAGAGAGGAAGGGGAAATAAATAAACCAACCCATCCCCAGCAAAGGCTGTAACTTGGGTCCATTCCAATGCTTTGACAGGGAGAGCTCCAGCCATGCCAGTTGTTACCTTTTACATCCCCGTGGCCGTGTGCAGGGTTGCCTGCAGATGAATGCTGCCCATTCAGTGCAAGAGAATTAGAAGTGCCTGGAGCAAAATGCTGAAAATTGGATTCCCCCCCTCCCCCCCATCTTTATTAGCTACAGCATTTCATACTAGAAATCAAAAGGCAGAGTGAAGTTAGGGCCTCACCTATGCCCAGGCAAGCCTAGTGAGGCCACTCAGAGAAAGCATGAGAAGTGTTTTCTGTCAGCTCCTCAGCCTGACAGGAGCGGTGAGCCAGCTTTCTCTACAGCCGATGGAAAATGGGTATGTAAACCCCACACTGCTTGTGCTGAAGCACCCAGCCCTGCCTGTCTCAAGTGCTCTGGCTGAAGCAGTTGCAAGCATCCCGCTGAGCTGCAGCCTGGGTGTCAGTGGGTGCAAGGTTTGCTGAACAACCTCCACGGAAGGAGGACAAACCCTTCCAGGTTTGCGCGGGGCTCTGCAGAATCTAGCCAAAGGTAGCCCCTGGCCAGAGAGGATTCTGGTATTAGAAGCTGGGTGTTTAGGGAGCAAAATAAATGTTGATGAGAATATCTGAACCAGTTGTGGCAAAAAAAAACTTGTCTCAATTCAAAGGCAGCTGAAATTAACATCATCAGCGTGCCCAAGGCGTCCTCACCACTGCTGCTGAGAGCATGCCCTTTCCACAGAGCCGGGACCTGGAGAGGCTAGGGCTCTGCTGAGTTTGGCCTCTGTACACCCCTTGGATCAACTCTGAGCTCTCCTACTACAGTCTGTGAGCGACATGGAGCGCTCAGGAGATGCTGGAATGCTGCTGAAACTCCATAGAGTTCATTTGTATTGCTGTGCAACCTGTACTAGATTCTACGGTCCTTGATCTTCGGAGGTCCCTTCCAACCCCTAACATCCTGTGAGCCTGTGATTCTGTGACACAAAAAAGAGTCTCCTCTTGCAAAGAATGCTATCATTTCTGTTGGAAAGAAATTGCCTTGGCTGCTGCAGGTTGGAGCATAATGCAGAGATACCTGGGATGGATGTTGCTGAAACTTGGAAGCCTGGATATAGAGAAAAGCAGAGGCATAGACAATGAATGTGGAAGCCCTAAGGAAAGATGGCTTGAGAATATCTGTGAAGATGGACAACACTCCTGGGGAGCAGCCCTCATCTCATACCTATCTTCTCTTCTGGGATGGGGACCAGGCATGTAGAGTCATAGAATCAATATGGTTGGAAAAGACCTCAGAGATCATCAAGTCCAACCTAGCACCCAACACCTCAGGACTAACTAAACCATGGCTTCAAGTGCCACTTCCAATCCCCTCTTGAACACCACCTCCCTGGGCAGCACATCCCAATGGCCAATCTCTCTTTCTGGGATGTACTTTCTCTGCACCTCAAGCCTCCTCTGCCACAAGTGAAAAGGTTATATTAGTCTTCAATACCTTTTTAATGAGTCCAGGATTTCTCCTTTTCTTTTCATGACAGCTGTGATTCCTGCACTTTTTCCTCCTTTCAGGTCTTACTTCACAAAATTTCCAGTGAAACTATGTAAAGCCACTGGGCAGTGGGGGAGGATTTCACCCATTCATTGCTTTGAAGATCTGCTGTGTGCTATGGATTTCTGGCAGTTAATTTTTGTGGCTCTCCCAAGGCAAGGAGAAGTTGCTTCTGTATAGGTTTGCACGACAGTAAGTATCAGCCAGCACAACAAAATCAGATGCACACCACCAGAGATTTGCTTCAGCAAGCCCAGCTTATTGCATCCCTTCCTTGCTCTGTGCTCAGACAGAGATTTTCCCAACTTTTAAAGCTAAATCCTATCTCATTGCATTGAATATGTGCTCCTCAAATGCATGTAGCACATGAGAAGGAATAAAGGTCATCCACTTGCTAGGATGGGCTGTGTGCTGCGCGGTTTTACCATGCTGTGGTGCTGATTGTTTTATCCACCTGTTTAAGTGATCAATATTTGGGAAAACTAAGTGGGTTGGTTTGGGTTTTTTTTTTTGGAAGAGAGAATGGATATGAACTCTAAGGTAGCCTTAATCAGTGGTGAAACTGTGCTGGAGTCAGATGCAGTGGTGGCTGGTAAATGTGCTAGCTGCAGCAACAAGGCAGCTTTGTGAGTTTTAACGGCTGAATGCTATCACCTGCTCCAGGGAGGGAGAAAAACAATGTGATGCAATGAGAATTTCACAGGCACAAGAAGAGGGGAAGCAAATAATGCACAAGAAGCACTAGCATGCTCCTTTTAAAAGTCTTTTAATGTAATTTTTCCTCTTGGCCAATTTCCTCCTAGTCTCTGCTGCAAAGGTGCAAATCTCAGGCTAGAATCAATTGACAGCCTCAGAGGTTTAAGCAGCATTCAAATGTGAGCAGCTGTGATGGCCATTAAAAAAGCCACCCAACAATAGTGGGGGAAATTATTCCTCAGTGTAGCTATATTCATTTCTGAATGGGGTTACACCAGAAGGGTTGGATTCACCTTTGTCAGAAGTTTGAAATACTTTTGCTTCTTTTTCTTTGGGGGGCAGGGGGTAGAAACAGGGGCAAGAAAAGGGGGCAGAGGGGGGAAACGGGCAAGAAAAGGGGGCAGAGGGGGGAAACGGGCAAGAAAAGGGGGCAGAGGGGGGAAACGGGCAAGAAAAGGGGGCAGTCACTTAAAAAGACACAGACACAAACAGACAAAAATGAGCTGGGGAAACACTGAGCACAGTTGTAGCAGGACTTACTCTTAGCCCCATCAGATAGTAGAGCACACTTATCAGCCCCATAGGCAGCACATAGAAGAGAAAAGAAGTGATCTGCACGATACAGTTGTAGATCCACATGGGCATGACTACAGTGCAGGTGGCAGAGCCAGGGATCAGAGTGCCATTGGGGAAATGCTGCAACACGATGCCGTGGGTGCCCGTGTTGGGGAGGGCAAAGAGGACGGAGAGCACCCAGAGCACCATGATGGTCCTCAGGGCGCGCCGGCGAGTGCTCTCCAGCTTGGCACGGAAAGGATGGAGGATGGCGATGTATCTCTCCACGCTGAGCGTGGTCACGCTGAGGATGGAGGCGAAGCAGACCGTCTCGAAAAGCGCCGTCTTCAGGTAGCAGCCGAGGGGCCCAAACAAGAAGGGGTAGTTGCTCCACATCTCGTAGACTTCCAGCGGCATCCCAAAGAGCAGCACCAGCAGGTCTGAGACGGCGAGGCTGAAGAGATAGTAATTAGTTGGGGTCTTCATGCTGCGGTGCTTGAGGATTACCAGGCAAACTAAGAAGTTGCCCACCACCCCGACGGTGAAGATTAGGCTGTACACCAAAGCCATGGGCAAGAAGAGGTGACTCCTCCTGGGCCCACACAGGAAGGCCAAGTAATCCTCGGTGCTGCTGTTCAAGTAACTCCTGAAATGTTCTTCCTGTAGAGCAAGGTGATTCAGCCAGGAGATATTACTGATCCAGTCCATCACTGGATCTGCTGAAATGCCCCACCACTGAGAGCCACTCTTCTTTAAGTTTCTCTCTGCTAGTTTGCTCACTGTTTTGGTTTTTTTGCAGAGCTGTCTTGCCAGACCCAGTTGCACACAGCCACTGAGAGCTGTGAGTGAGTGTTTGCCTGGCTTCAGATAAGGTCTTGCTGTTGGAACAGCTGCTCCCCTGCGAGGAGTCCTCAGCCAGAAAGCCCCTCCCTTCACACATCGCCATTGGCTCCCTAAACGGATTAGATTACAGAGTGAGAAAGGATGCTTCAGCTACTTCTACCAGCTCCCCTAACAGATGCAGCTCGCAGCATCAGAAGTGTGGGATTTAAAGAGCTGGGAAGCTGAAACACAGGATGTGAGACAAGCTGCGAAATGCAGCAGGGTGGGAAACGAGACACTCCCAAATAGCTTTCACAAACTCCTGGTCACACTGCATCCACTTGTGAGCCACAAGCAAGCAAACAAACCAACCCAAACTGGCATGATTCTGGGTTTAGTTTGAGATCTCTGCTGATTTTTATTGTGTTGTCTGTGGCAGCAAGTACTTGGAAACAGAGCCTGAGCAGCAGAAAGCCAACCCAGTTATTGTAGTCATTTGTGTGGAATTAGGCTACTATAATGTTTCAGCCCTTTTTAAACCCTGGAATTGTATTCCCCCCCCTCCCCTCTTGAAATCTGATCCTAGGGCTTCAATTGCTCTTCTTATTGACATAAGAATATTTTCCCCACTTTCCTGGTATCCTAGAATCTGGTCCCATATTCTTAGCCTATCTTAGTGTGGCCAGCAAGAGCAGGGAAGTCATTCTGCCCCTGTACTCAGCACTGCTTAGGCTACACCTTGAGTCCTGTGTCCAGTTCTGGGCTCCTCAGTTTAGGAAAGATGTTGAGATGCTGGAAGATGTCCAGAGAAGGGCAACAAAGCTGGGGAGGGGTCTGGAGCACAGCCCTGTGAGGAGAGGCTGAGGGAGCTGGGGTTGCTTAGCCTGGAGAAGAGGAGGCTCAGGGGAGACCTCATTGCTGTCTACAACTACCTGAAGGGAGGTTGTAGCCAGGTGGGGGTTGGTCTCTTCTCCCAGGCAACCAATGTTCTTCTTAAATTGAAGAGCCTAGAACTGGACACAGTACTCAAGTTGTGGCCTGACCAGTGCTGAGTCCAGGGGCAGAATGCTTTCCCTGCTCCTCCTGAAATCTGGCCCCATATTCTTAGTCAGCCTTGCTTTGGGAATCTTTCTGAGGACCAAATTATTCCAAGGACACATTTGTTGCCTCTGGGGCTAAGTTACATGATTTTTAAATAAGCTATTATTTCTTCCTGAATGGCAACTGCTCTGCAAACACACCTTGTGAGCCAAAGTGCTTCCTGCAAGGATGATGACTGTGTCAAAACAAGTCATCTATCTCTTGTAAAAATGCTTTATTCCCTACCAAATTTAGCTAAAACAAGAATACTTTGCTATGCATGGATGTCAATGCAGGAAACATTTATTTGCTTGGAATGGAGGAGGTGCCAAAGATGAGGGCTGGTTTAGGCAGTTTTATCAGCCTCATGTGCAATTTTTCTGCTCAGTACCCCTTGCTTATACTTTTCAGTACTTACTCAGTCCTTGCCCTTGAAGTCATGTGGAGCTTAGCAAGGAGCCACTTGGGTCTGTTACCTGTGTGTGAAGAACCACCTTCTTTTCCCTGCTTGACCCTGAATCTCCCTGGCTACTAACCCAACAGTTCATGTTTTTAACTCTCCAGGGGAAAAAAGAGCAGCCCTTTTGGCTAGCACACCCTCCAACATTCTGACAAAAGCAAGTTTTCCAAGGAAGATGTAAGTTACTCCACTCTAAGTGACTGAGAGTAAACTGATCCTACACAGAGCCTGCTTTCTGACTCTCAAGAACTGGGGCTGTCTTAGATCCTGTCTTTTTTTACTTGCTTCCTCTTTAACTGAAGCCATGGTTTAGTAGTCAGGAGGTGCTGGGCAACAGGTTGGACTTGATGATATTCCAGGGCTTTTCCAACCTTATTGATTCTATGATTCTAGTGGTCCAATAACCCTGTGAGTAAAAAACCCAAGCCTGTAATAAGCACAGACTGCAGGAGGTAACAGCAGGAGATAAAGAACTGAGGTTTGCTCCTACAGAGGCATACTCAAGGTGTGGAGGCTGAGGATTGCTTACATTTTAAATGCCAGAGGCATGGAATAATAACTATACTGAGAGAGAACTCTGTCTATTGTGATGACTTTGGGATCTGCTGAAATTGTCTTGCATAGAAGCTCTTTCCCTCAGAAAGACCTTACCATTGCACCAAAGTACTTCATTCAGCAGACCAAAGGAGGAGGCAAGTAACTGAGAGCTTGTACAGGACTAAGAATTGCTGCACCTCTGCTTAAACTTTCAGGGCTTTATTCCCCCTTAAACTCTCAACAACATTGAATTTCTTTCCATTTCTTCTTCCCTCTCCAGTGAGCCTCAGCACTCTCTAGGCTGCCTCGTCACTGAGGTGACTAAATGCTTCTAATTTAGTTACCAAACTGGTCTTCATTTTTTCTTTCTGATACATTAACCCCTGTTAAGAAACTGAAAAGGAAGTGTTGTTTAACTTTCATAGCTGTTCAACACAGAATCACAGAATGACAGGGGCTGGAAGGGACCTTGAAAGATGTAGTCCAACCCCCCCCCCGCCAGAGCAGGATCATCTACACCAGATGACGCAGGGAGGCACCCAGGTGAGTTCTGAATATCTCTAGAGAGGGAGACTCCACAACCTGCCTGGGTTATGGAACTCAATCTTACAGAAAAGAAAACCCAGATTAATTGACTTGTTTGCTCAAAGTCTGCACTGCACTGCACTGCTCAGGCCACACCTTGAGTGCCGTGTCCAGTTCTGGGCCCCTCAGTTTAGGAAGGGCATTGAGATGCTTGCTGGAATGTGTCCAGAGAAGGGCAACAAAGTTGGGGAGGGGTTTGGAACACAAGCCCTGTGAGGAGAGGCTGAAGGAGCTGGGGTTGCTTAGCCTGGATAAGAGGAGGCTCAGAGGAGACCTTCTTGCTCTCTACAACTCCCTGAAGGGAGGTTGTAGCCAGGTGGGGGTTGGCCTCTTCTCCCAGGCAACCAGCACCAGAACAAGAGGACACAGTCTCAGGCTGCGCCAGAGGAGATTCAGACTGGATGTTAGGAAGAAATTCTACACAGAGAGAGTGATTGGCCATTGGAATGTGCTGCCCAGGGAGGTGGTGGAGTCACCATCACTGGAGGTGTTTAGGAGGAGACTTAATAGGGTGCTTGCTGCCATGGTTTAGTTGATTAGATGGTGTTGGATAATAGGTTGGACACGATGATCTTGAAGGTCTCTTCCAACCTGGTTTATTCTATTCTAAATCGAACAGGGCAGCCATAGCCACCACGATCTCTGTGAAAGGAAAGCTCTACAAACACCTCAGGTCACTTGGAAGTGTGGATGTGCTGTGCCTGCTTTCATTTGTTCTCCCTCCTCCGTTCTTTCTGATCCTGCTGGGCTTGGGTGTTGACAAGCTGTGGGAATAGAAGCACTTGAAAAACCAGAACAACAAGAAGAAAAAATCACCAAACCAAACAGGTCTATTTATCTGGCAGGTCACTCCTGGAACCGTGTTGCTGTGACCATGATTAAGTGGTAGATGAAGAGGATGGGGAGAGCGGAAAATATATTCCAGTTCATTTCTCAAAGCTTTATTCAGTGTCCTTTATCATCCCTCTCTCAATAAGAGCAGGAGAGTCTATCTAACAAGGACTGGCTCTGGCTCTGTGTGACTGGAAATATTTCATTTTTACAACTGAGACAGGAAATAAAAACAGATTTTGCTCTTGAAACTAATGGGAAAGCTTTTGGTGTTTTTCAATGCAAAGCTAGCTTCATCAGTGCTTGCTGAAATACAGGCAAAGGAAGATGCTGGGCTGTGTGCTGGCCTCAGGACTGTGCAGGTTCATGTGGCAGTGCTGTGATTACTGCAAGGCAACATTTACACTCATTTAATGGGCACTGTGTATTGCATATTAATGCAGTGTAATATTTGGCAACATTAATCCAGACAAGGATTTTTGACACCGTGGGTGTTACTGCTAGTCAGTGTGGCATTATCTCCCTAGACAGCGACAATGGTCCCATGCAGAGGAGAAGGCTCAGAGGTGACCTCATTGTGGCCTTCCAGTATCTGAAGGGGGCCTACAAGAAGGCTGGGGAGGGACTTCTCAGGCTATCAGGTAATGATAGGACTAGGGGGAAGGGAATGAAGCTGGAGGTGGGAGATTCAGGCTAGATGTGAGGAGGAAGTTCTTCCCCATGAGAGTGGTGAAGCCCTGGAATGGGTTGTCCAGGGAGGTGGTTGAGGCCCCGTCCCTGGAAGTGTTTAAGCCCAGGATGGATGAGGCTCTGGCCAGCCTGATCTAGTGCAGGGTGTCCCTGCCCATGGCAGGGGGGTTGGAACTAGCTGATCCTTGTGGTCCCTTCCAGCCCTGACTGATACTATGATACTATGCTGGTAGTATCTCTTGTACCACATTTACACTGTGGAATCACAGGATCACAGGATGCTAGGGGTTGGAAGGGACCTCCAAAGATCATTGAGTCCAACCCCCTGCCAGAGCAGGACTATAGAATCTATCACAGGTCTCACAGGAATACATCCAGATGGGTCTTGAAAGTCTTCAGAGAAGGAGACTCCACAACCTCCCTGGGAAGCCTGTTCCAGCATTTTGTGACACTCACAGTGAAGAAGTTCTCCTCATGCTGAGGTGGAACCTCCTGTGCTGGAGTTTATATCTGTTACTCCTTGTCCTATCAGAGGCTGCAACTGAGCAGAGCCTATCCCCTCCCTCTTGTCCCCCAGCTTTCAGATATTTTTAACCATTTATTAAATCCCCTCTCAGTCTTCTCTTCTCCAGACTCAACAGCCCCAGGTTTCTCAGCCTCTCCTCATAATACAAGTGTTCCAGTCCCTCAATCATCCTGGTAGCCCTCCCTTGGACTCTCTCAAGGAATCTCTCCCTTAGCCTCCATACCATGCTCCAGCACATTCCCATTTCCTTTGAGAGCAGCAAAGTGCACATTTGAGAAGAAGCAAGCTCAAGTAGCCTTCATGCTTCCCAAAGCCCTTGTAAGGACATCCATTAGATATAGATATTAGGTCAGCAAATGGTGAATAATTTTATTTGAGGGAAAATTTGACACATTCATCAAAGAGAGAGAGAGAGAGAGAAAACTGTGGAGAATAGCAAATGGACAAATCCACTGCTGGTCCCACTTAGAGAGTGATGTACTTTGAAGACTTATTGGCCATTATGGGAGTTTGCTCTGAATACTTGCTCAGCTCAGCAGGTAGAATGTTATTAATGGAAAACAATTTAATCTATCTATTTATCTATGTTTATGTGGTGACACAAAAAGGTTTCTCATCTGGCTGCTTCTGGCCTGCTTGTGGAGCTGGAAGGAATAGATTTGGTGCTAATGCCGTGGTGTGCCACTCCAATCCATTCTGTTGATAAGGTTGAGAAGCAATAGCCCCCTGCCAAGTCCCCTTGGCATCCAGGACTTGAGCTGCCATTGGTACTCAAGCCTGCATGTGATGCTGCTCAGACATGGCAAATGTTGTATTGCTTACTGTAACCATTACAGCTTGGGAAAGACACCCCCATTCACTACAAGGGCTGGAAGAGGTAGGAAGCTTGCCATGATTTTTGGCAAGCAGATGCACTAAGTTTTATCTTCAGCAATTGTAAGCTGGCCTTTCCTGTCTAATTCCTAATCAGTTCTAATGTCTAATAATGTCTAATTAATTTCTAGTTGCCAATTAATTTCTAATTAATTTCCAATTTCCGTTTGCAGCCATCAGAGCCTGCTGGGTCTGTGGTTTCACTCTTTCTCCAGTTTGTAGCTACTGAGGGTATGTGCAAAATGGCCTTTAGATGTTCTGCTCCTATGCAGCCTGCCTGAGCCTGCTTTCCCTGCTTCTTCCATGGAACCTTTCAGAGCTGTCCCTGGAGCCACACTGCTCTCAGAGCTGGGGGTTCAAACCCACTGGTTCAATCCTTTGAGAGCTTGGCAGTACCAAGAATCTCTGCAGCATAAGGATGCAAAGATGAGGATGCAAGTAAGAGGGCACAGAGCAGGTGGGGAGAAGTATTAAGCTGCTGCATAACTGAACATGCTAATAGAACAGCTAGAAAAATGCACTCCCCTTACAAATGATTGAGCTGTAATTATAGGTCATGGATTTGACCTTTTTTTTCCTCCTCCTTTTTTTTTTCCCCTCCTTTTTTTTTCCCCCTCCTTTTTTTTTCCTCCTCCTTTTTTTTTCCTCCTCCTTTTTTTTTTCCCCTCCTTTTCCCCCCTCTCTCTCCTTTGAAAGCCTTGCTTGGTTCACTGCAGCAGCTGGAATGGGAGTCCTTGTTTTCCTAAGTGTATTTAATACAACATTCTACATCCCATCAAATACATAGAGCTGGTTTGTACCTTTTCTCTCCCTGCAGGCTGGAGAAGGAAGCCGCACTACAATAATAGCTGGATCTGCAGAAGCCTTGCTGTGCCTTATTGTAAGTCATTTTGCAATTATCTAGGCTCTTTGTAGACAGCTTTTCCATGGCTGTGCATGATCTCTGAAGTCCCCAGGTTATCAAGCAACACACAGAAGAAGTGGATTTCATGACTACAGTGCAAAAATCCCAAGGAGGGCATCTGTCTGCCTGGAGCAGCTGGCAACCTACACAGTGCAGACACAGAGGCACTCAAAAGTGGAACCTGTTTCACCTAACTTCAGTCATTCAGAACAGCAAATGACTCTCTGTGTTTTTTTCAGACTCCTTCTTCATTCAGTAATGGAGAGAGGAACCTCCAGAATGGTATTTCTCCTAAACCATTGCACAAGGTAAGAGATATGAAATGGAAGATCTTATTTTTATGTTTTTTTTCCCCCTAGTGCCTACAGAGGAAAACTGGGACATGAGGTTTAATAGCAAGCTTAGTAAACAGCTGAGATTAATGTAGACCCTGGTTTTGTGCAGTCTCATCCATCCCCCTCCTATCAGGACCAGTCTTTAGAGGTCCACGTGCAGGCTTGGTCTTTGAGAAGCTGTTGGGACAGCTGAAAACGGGGCCAGAGAGCCAGCTCACAAGTGAACTGAGGACAGCCCAGTGCTAAAAATCACTCCCTAGTCCTTCCTTACCTAGCAAGGTGGATTTACCTATTGACCATCCAGTGATGGATTTCTTTGGTAGTGTTGACTCAGGAAATGAGTGGAATGATGGCTTTTATTTTTGGTAGGTGTTTTGTGTGGAAGCTGCAGCACAGCAGGTTCCACCTCAACACAAGGAGGAACTTCTTTACTGTAAGGGTCACAGAGCACTGGAACAGGCTCCCCAGAGGGGCTGTGTGGAGTCTCCCCTGGAGACTTTCAAGGCCCTTCTGGATGTGTTCCTCTGTGACCTGAGCTAGACTGTATGGTCCTGCTCTGACAGGGGGGTTGGACTCGAGGATCTCTTTGGGTCCCTTCCAAGCCCTGACATCCTGTGATCCTGTGTGCTGTCAGGGTGTATGGGTGCTCATCCTCTAAAGCAGTGGGTGGCAGGTAGGGATGTAGTTTAGGCTTGATGTGCAGGGGAACAGTGAAAAGAGCTGAGTAAGAGCTCTGATCCAGAACTTCTCATCACACTGAATGTGTCTGCTGTGACAGAGACTTGGATTTACATGGGAGAAGATGAAAGGTTTGCCATGGAAGAGAGCGTGTTGAAGTCACACAGTGCAGAATGAGTCAGATTCTCTGAGTCAGGAGGGTTCTGGTACTAGAGAGAGTCAGATTTATGCAGGAAGGATCAGATTATTCAGCAGCTCTTTATGGCTTTATGCAGCTCATGCCAGTACTGATGCCCC
Organism: Colaptes auratus; assembly: GCA_015227895.2. Taxonomy (NCBI): domain Eukaryota; kingdom Metazoa; phylum Chordata; class Aves; order Piciformes; family Picidae; genus Colaptes; species Colaptes auratus. The sequence goes on from CM026893.1 coordinate 5,006,773, forward strand.
ACTGCAGTCTCTTCCTCTCCTCATGCTGTAGATGTTTCTCAGGAGATCTTGACTCACTTGATTGTCTGACCAAGAAGAGACTTCCCTGTTCCCCCTAACATGACTCATCAGTATCCATTTTCAGCTCACATATATTTGGCTTCTATTCAACACTTTGGGATTTGAGCACAGATTTTTCTCCACTGGAAAACAAACAAACAAACAACCAAACCAAATCAAATCAAATCCATATCATGGAATCTGGATATGTGTCAGACATATGCACTGGTGAGACAGAAAGAATCACAGTGACAAACATTCGTGCAGTCAGAGAAAGGCAGTGATACATTGTCTTATTGGAGATGGCAGCAAGTGAACAACTTGTTGTATGAGAACTGAACCTGCCAATGAAGATGATAAATGGGGCATATGGACTTTCTATGGCACATAGCATATATGAAGCTCACAGTAGGAGAAATGTTGAGAGCATCTCTTTTCTGAGCAGTGGTTTCTTTGAGGGTTGGTGTCAGGTAAGACTCTGTGGGGGACCTTATAACTGCTGTCCAATACCTGAAGGATTAGAATACAGAATAAACCAGGTTGGAAAAGACCTCTGAGATCATTGAGTCCAACCTGTCACCCAACACCATCTGATCAACCAAACCATGGCACTATCTCATCCAGTCTCTTCTTAAACACTTCTAGTGATGGTGACTCCACCACCTGCCTGGGCAGCACATTCCAATAGCTAAGTGAACACTTTCTTCTTAACATCCAGCCTAAACCTCCCCTGGCACAGCTTAAGACTGTGTCCTCTCCTTCTGTCTCAGGTTGCCTGGGAGAAGAGACCAAACCCCACCTGGCTACAACCTCCCTTCAGGTAGTTGTAGACAGCAATAAGGTCCCCCCTGAACCTCCTCTTCTCCAGGCTAAGCAACCCCAGCTCCCTCAGCCTCTCCTCATAGGGCTTGTGCTCCAAACCCCTCACCAGCTGAATGTCCACCAATAGGGCAAGGAGAAATGGATTTAAATTGAAGGTGAATAGGTTTAGATTGACTCTTAGGAAGAAATTCTTCACCATGAGGGTGGCAAGACTCTGGAATGGATTGTCCAGAGAGGCTATGGATGCTCCCTCCCCAGAGATATTCAAGGCCAGGTTGGATGGGGGCCTTGAGCAACCTGGTTTGGTTGAGAGGTGTCTCTGCCTGCTTCCCTGCCCACAGCAGGGAGGTTGGATTAGATGCTCTCTGAGGTCTCTTCCAGCCTCAGCAGTTCTATGATTGGAAAGGTTTTGCTCCCATCAGAAAATTATACCCCCTGTTTGTCCCAGAAATGCAGCGAGGTTTTAGTTTCTACTCTACGACGCAGTTTGTGTAGAGCTGCTTACATCAGCCTCATCAAAATGACATTTAAGGGACCAGAAATGAGACAGCATTTCCTCATCTTCCAGTTTCTGAAAAGGCCTGTTTGCATTTTCTTGCCTCCAGTAAAAGTATTCCACAGCTTGTAAGGGTGACTCTCTGGAGGGAAAGCACATGTCAGAAGTTTCTGTTGCCTCCCACCTCAGCTGGAGTTCAGATTGCTTCAGAAGTTGGACACAGTGATCACCTCTCTTTGTGTCACATTGGGAATCAACATCACTTGACTGGGAACTAATGAAAGCATATTCTTCAAGGGTGTGCATAATTTGGGACTCTTCCTGCTCCTTTACCCATTAGACTATTCCCAGGGGTGCTATCTTGGTTTAGTTAAATGCAGCAAGATATGGTACTGCTCTTTGGAATGTCTCCTGCTGCAAGGTTAGAGAGAGAGAAATAAAACTCTGGACACAACAGTCCTAGAAGGATAATTTGCCATAGTTTCCAAATAACTTGGTAGGCCTTACATGTGTAAAGCAAACTGGATTGGCCACCGTGAATGTGCTGCCCAGATAGGTGGTGGAGTCACCATCATGGGAGCTGTTCAGGAAGGGACTGGATGGGGTGCTTGGTGCCATGGTTTAGTTGATTAGATAGTGTTGGATGATAGGTTGGACTCTGTGGTCTCAAAGGTCTTTTCCAACCTATTCTATTCTATTCTATTCTATTATTCTATTCTATTCTATTCTATTCTATTCTATTCTATTCACTCTGGTCCTCAATTAGATCTGTGCTGACCCAGAACTGCATTGGTTTGCTCTGATTCTCCTAAATGCTAAACATGTCTCTTCTCTTTGCTAATACTCTCATTGGGTCCCTAGCAGAGTGAAGAAGCCTGGTCAGGCTGTGGCACTGGAAGTGGCTCCAAGCCAACAGAAAACCAGAGAATTTGCTCATATTTGTGAAGGTACAAAGTTTGGGTGGTAACTAGTAGAAAAGATGATGATGAGGAGGATCCACTCTTGCCAGCTAGATGGCAAGAGGTTCAAACCAGAATACAGGGCAATAACCTGCTCCTCTCTGGACCTTTCAGAGGAAGCTTTATTCACAGACCTAAACGAGGCTTCCTGTGGTGAGGAGCAGCCCACACTTTGGCCCTGTGCCGAAGAGCTCCTCTTGAAATGAAATGTGCAGGCCATGATTTTTGTCTTCAAGAGGTGAGAATCAAGGCCTGTGCTTTTCACCAGCCATTCCTTCCAAAGTGTTCTGCAAAGCAGCACAGATGGCACATCACAGTCACAAAAAGGCTGTTCTCAGGGAGGGGGAGCAGCTCATCTTCTTCAGCACATCTACCCTTGCATTGCTCTAAAATTTCCCATTAGGTTTTCAAGTGCTTTGGAGAGATGAATACCCCAGCCCCTCAAAGCAAGATTGTCCCACTCTACCAAAGAGGTACAGAGGAAGTAGAAAGCTCTACAAAAATTGTAGCTTTTAAATCTTTTTTATTTTTTCTTTGGCATTTAGCTCTGCTCTGTACCAGCAGCCCACTGGAGGAAGCTCACCACAAGGCATTTTGTTTCTTGTCTCAGCCCAAACTAAATGCTGCCTTCCCTTCCTCCCCTTTGGGAGCATTATGTAGATGCTGCTTTGAGACACGTCCTGTCTTACTCTGGCAACAATTGCAGTAATGTCAAGAGCCTTGGAGGACTTTAAGTCCCATTTGAGTCTACTCTTTGACATTTGAGCTCTTTCTAGATTGTTGTCAAGTTTGGTAACTATTAACTTGAAGAACTGATTTTATTTTTTTTTTTTCCTTCAGATCTTATAAATATTTATAGTGAAAATATTAGAATTAACCAGGTTGGAAAAGACCTTTGAGATCAACAAGTCCAACCTATCACCCAACGCCATCTGATCAACTGAACCATGGCACCAAGTGCCTCTTCCAGTCTCTTTTTAAATACCAGTGATGGTGAGTCCATCACCTCCCTGGGCAGCACATCCCAATGGCCAATCTCTCTTCTGGGAAGAACTTCTTCCTAATATCCAGACTAAACCTCCCCTGGTGCAGCTTGAGACTGTGTCCTCTTGTTCTGGTGCTGGTTGTCTGGGAGAAGAGACCAAGCCATACCTGGCTACATCCTCTCTCCAGGTAGTTTAGAGAGCAATGAGGTCTCCTCTGAGCCTCCTCTTCTCCCGGCTAAGCAACCCCAGCTCCCTCAGCCTCTCCTCATAGGGCTTGTGCTCCAAACCCCTCACCAGCTTCGTTGCCCTTCAGCTCCCTGAACTCCAGCAGAGGAAAGGAGGCATTTCCTCTCCCAGCTTTGCTGCCCTTCTCTGGACACACTCCAGCAATGCAACATCTTCAGGTCTTATACACGTTCCTAGCGGACTGGGTGCTTTTCCCAGCTCCTGGTGGTGTTTTTAAACTGCAGGCTGTGGAAGGTGTTCTCTTGCTGTATCTTCATATTAAAGAAATGAGTGAAAAGAGGAAAAGACATCCTTTCCATGCAGCGGCCCTGGTACTGTAGGAAAGAATCAGATGTATTTTTCTGTTGCAGCTAGACCTCTGAGTCTGAACTCAACAGTTAAGATGAAAAGTGGGCCCAAAGGACCAGGCTTAAACTGAAATACATTCTTTAAAATGCTCATTTGTATAGTCCTATAGTCCTGTATTTCACTGCAAAGAGCTTTGGGTATTAGCTTGAAGATGTTAAAGGACGTGCAGTGCCTCACCCAGATAGGAAGTGCCCGAATCTGAAGGACAAAAGCACCTCCCGAAGAAAAGAATTAAAGCAAAGCAAAGCAAGCCCCAAAAAGCAACCACCAAAACCCCAGCCACGAGCAAAGCTGAAGAAGTGAACAGCTGCATGTGGCTTTGAAGCCCCATTATTTCTGACAGCAGACATGTTAGCTCTGATGAATAGCTGTTTACAAGTTAGCTGGGGAACAGAAATAAATGGTTTTACTTTTCCACTTCACCTTCAAAGCTTTGCTACCGAGTTCAGATGTGCGTAAATCAAGGCTGGAACACTCCAGATGAGCAAAGCAACAAAACTACCTCAAAGCAGCTCAACCAAATGAACCCACAGTGTGACAAAGAGCAATAAAGACCCATTTCCCTGTTCCACTCTTGATGCAAATGGGTCCCCTCACATGGAGCATATGCTGCAGCCATCTGAGCTGTTTCCATTTCTTCCTTCAGCAGGACTAGAATGAAATCAGCTGGCCACTGCCTCTTCTGGATGGCTAGCATGAACCTCACAGCTCACTGAATACAAGGTTGCTGTGGGTTGCTGCATGTCCAGAGAAGGCCAACAAGGCTGGTGAGAGGCCTCGAGCATAAGCCCTATGAGGAGAGGCTGAGGGAGCTGGGGTTGCTTAGCCTGGAGAAGAGGAGGCTCAGGGGAGACCTCATTGCTGCCTGCAACTACCTGAAAGCAGGTTGCAGCCCAGAGGGGGTTGGTCTCTTCTCCCAGGCAATCAGCACCAGAACAAGAGGACACAGTCTCAAGCTGTGCCAGGGGAAGTTTAGGCTTAAGGTGAGGAGAAAGTTCTTTACAGAAAGAATTATTGGCCTTTGGAATGTGCTGCCCAGGGAGGTGGTGGAGTCACCATCCCTGGAGGTCTTCAGTAGTGGATTGGAGGTGGCCTTGGTGCCATGGTTTAGTAGTCATGAGGTGTTGGGTGACAGGTTGGTCTTGATGATCTTTGAGATCCTTTCCAACCTTATTGAGTCTATGATTCTGTGTCCATGTGGATCTTGAGCAGCATGAAATCAAACACTGGTGTTTTTTCATCCTTTTTCAATGCAATGAAGATGTTTGCTTCTACCTGATTTATCTTTCTCTGCCAATTTCTTGACAAACCTCCCTGGTAACATAGATCTGCTCCTGATCCTCTCCTTGGAGGTTTCATGGTGAGCTAGTTAGTCCTGACCCTTATGACTATAGCTTACTGGATGTATAGAAGCAAACATAATGAAATTCTTAGTAGGAATCAACTCTAGTTATAAGCTTCTGGTGAGAACAGCTTTCCTTTGGGAAATAAAGTTTTGATGAAGACCAAGGAATTTGGTGCCTCATGAGATCCTGCTGATTTTGATGCAATTATTCCACTCTGGAAAACTTCTGCAAGTAAAATGCTTTGGGAATGGCGAAATGGAGACTTCAATATCAAGATATTGTTACACCTTTTCATTCACAGGCATCTTGTTTTCAGGTCTGTCACAAATGCTGGTGAGATGCCTCGAGCATAAGCCCTACAAGGAAAGGCTGAGGGAGCTGGGGTTGCTTAGCCTGGAGAAGAGGAGGCTCAGGGGACCTTATTGCTCTCTACAACTACCTGGAGAGTGTTTGTAGCAAGGAGGGGGTTGGTCTCTTCTCCCAGGCAACCAGCACCAGAACAAGAGGACACAGTCTCAAGCTGTGCCAGGGGAAGTTTAGGCTCAAGGTGAGGAGAAAGTTCTTCACAGAGAGAGTCGTTAGCCATTGGAATGTGCTGCCCAGGGAGGTGGTGGAGTCACTGTCCCTGGAGTTGTTCAAGAGGGGTTTGGATGTGGCACTTGGGGCCATGGTTTATTAATCATGAGGTGTTGGGTGCCAGGTTGGACTTGCTGATCTTTGAGATCTCTTCCAACCTCATTGATTCTATTCTATTATATACTGGCTTAAAGGCTTTGTTAAGAGCATGTCAAGTTACAGTGTGACATGCAGGCAGACACAACAGGACAGTGACATATTTTCTAAGCATTCAAAATAAATCTTAGGCACAGTTACTACTTTGTAAAGATTGAACTGGAAAAGTCTCCTAGAGTGTTTCTCATTCAATCAAGAGGAATAGAGCAACCCTGAAAGTCTTTCCCAGGGAATAGCTGTTTTCAGTAGCCCAGTGCTCACTTGGATTCATTTATATATATATGGATAGAGAGAGAGAGAGTTCACATGGATTAATTTATCTATATAGATATAAATATATAGACATAATAAATCCATATTTAAGCCATTTATAAATGTAAACATATTTAATATATTACTATATTATACAAATTTAATATGTTAGTAGATTTAAATACATTTTCTGTTACCTATTTAATCTATTTTGTGATATATATATTTTACACATATAATTTTATAAAGAATTGATATTATTTCATATTGAAAAAAAGATAATTTAGACTTTTCTTTCCTCCACTCAACCAAGCCTTCCAGGATTTCAGCTATTCCTCCTAGTTCATGAAGAGAAGAAGTCTTCAAGCATTAATGCTTCCAATGAACCCAGGGTTCTGACAAGCTCTCAGAAACTTCCATTCTGTTTTTTCCTTGGATTGCTTTCGTGCAGATCTGACCTGGAAATTTCCACAATCACCTTTGCAAATGGGATCCTGAGACTTGTGGTAGGCAAGGCTGCATTTACATACAGAGCAGACAAGCTTTCAAGGGGCACATCGTCAGACACTTCGTCTCCATGCAAAACAGAGAAGCTGTGAGGCAAGCCTCAAGAGAGGGCAGGAAAGGCAGGCTTTGATTCAGAGGTAACCTGTCAGACTGTTAACAAGATCAATGAAGTCATTCTGCCCCTGTACTCAGCACTGCTCAGGCCACACCTTGAGTACCTTGTCCAGTTCTGGGCCCCTCAGTTTAGGAAAGATGTTGAATTGCTGGAACGTGTCCAGAGAAGGGGAACAAAGCTGGGGAGGGGTTTGGAGCACAGCCCTGTGAGGAGAGGCTGAGGGAGCTGGGGTTGCTTAGTCTGGAGAAGAGGAGGCTCAGGGGTGACCTTATTGTCATCTACAACTACCTGGAGGGAGGTTGTAGCCAGGTGGGGGTTGGTTTTTTCTCCCAGGCAAGCAGCACCAGAACAAGAGGACACAGTGTCAACTGCACCAGGGGAAGTTTAGGCTGGATGTTATGAAGAAATTCTTCCCAGCAAGAGAGATTGGCCATTGGGATGTGCTGCCCAGGGAGGTGGTGGAGTCACCATCCCTGGCAGTGTTTAGGAGGAGACTGGCTGGGGCACATACTTACGAATTTATTTGATGTATTTATGTATTATTGGTGGGTTTGGGTTTTTTTTTCCTCTGCATTTACCACCATGAAACATAACCACAATGGAGAAGATGCAGTCTTTTCCTGTCTGTTCTATATGACATTTGTCTTGTCATTCATAAGAAGTGAGTCTCCCTTTCCAACCTGCCCCTCTTCCTGAAGGCTTCATGTTCAGAGTTGACTGATATGTGAATGCATTTTCCAGATATGCTCTACTGCTTTTTTCCCCTCCTTTCCTTCCTTATTTCTGAAGGGAAGCAGCAAGGAGGAAGAAATGGTCTGTAAATGAGGCACAAAAGCAGAGATTTGTTGAATGATGAAAGCAGACTCAGGGGGCTGCAGTAAAAAAGTGTAATTAGCATCATATCATATGGCTAAACAGCTCCTGCTCCACCACCACCATTCCTGCACCCAGCCCAGAGCCGGGGGCAAGACCCTCACCAGCCAAGATACCACACAGGGGAGCTCAGTGAGGAGGCCCAGCCAGCACCCATGGATGATATTGAAGTAGCAATCAACCCTGTTCCTAACAACCGGGGGGCCACCAGGCCCCCCGGCCTTTGTAGTCACCACCACCATCACCCAGTGTGCACCAGGGGCACTCACCAGCGACGAGAGGAGGATCCTCCAGCCCAGATGGGCTCAGCTTAGGGCTTCTGCCCTTCCTGGGGGGGATTAAATAGGGGAGTGGGTGGGGAGGGCCAAGTGGCCACACCTGGGGTGGGAGGAGACTTCAACAGAGCCCAGGATGAGGCACTTGGTGCCATGGTTTAGTTGATTGGGTGGTGTTGGGTGATCGGTTGGACTTGATGATCTCAAAGGTCTTTTCCAACCTGGTCAATTCTGTATTCTGGACTTCTATATGTGTGCACTTTATGTGTGTGTGTGTTGGGTCTCTACATAAAGTGCAGATATGAAGCTGTAGAGAGGGAAGCAATTCCCTTTCATGTGGTTCATCCTACTTCTAAACATAAAAGATGTCTTTAAGTAAATGAAAAATAAATGTATGGATAACCTGACCACTCCAGCAAGCAATGTCACTTTATTTTGGGAATGATAAAAATACAACTCAAGCTTCTGACAACTCATTTTTGAAGCTTTTGTGATACTCTAAAAAGGTCAAAATATTGGTGGTGGTTGAAAGCCAATCGCTGCTGTTAATTTAATGCCTGCATTTCTATCATGGTTTTAAGTGGGTGAGAAGATAACTGAAGTTTCCTGAGGATTTCTCTGCTCAGCTTTCTCTAAACACAACTAATCAGAGCTAAGGGTTCTGGGAATAGCATTTTGAGCACAGTTTTTTTTCCAGAGCTCACCATTACTACTGCTTAATATTGTGGTCTTAAAGCTATTCAGTGCAGGGAGGGAGGAAAAAAAAAGGCAATACTCCCTTACATTGCTTTGAGGCAGGGGAATACAAATACTGTTGTCCACTTTAAAGGAATTTTCCAGCTCAGTGGGAGCCTGGCTGAAGATTTTGGAATAATTTTGCAGTTTTGTGTAGGTAAAAGCTGGGAACAATGTATCACAGTATGCAAAAGCAGTGAGGGGAAGGGAAGTAACACAAAGGGTATTCGATTTAATTGCATTATTAGGCTGGATGTTAGGAAGAAGTTCTGCCCAGAAAGAGAGATTGGCCATTGGAATGTGCTGCCCAGGGAGGTGGTGGAGTCACCATCCCTGGAGGTGTTTAGGATGAGAATGGATGAGATGCTTGGTGCCATGGTTTAGTTGATTAGATGGTATTGGGTGATAGGTTGGACTTGATGATCTCAAAAGTCTCTTCCAACCTGGTTAATTCTATTCTATTCTAGTCTAGTCCAGTCTAGTCTAGTCCTTTTTATTTTCAGTAGAAAGAGAGATGTTATCAGAAAACATCAAGCTGTTGAACTCAAAACTTTTCCTGTGAATGCACTTGTTCTAAACATTTAACAGGTAAAGATTTCCTTTGCAAGATGGGTTTCTAAGAAGCACACCGAAGGACTTTTCTCCTTTCCAAGAACAATTATTAGCCCAGTGGCTAATATGGATATGACCCCAGCAGGTGGGACATCAGTTCAGCTCTCCATTCCTGTGTCTTTCTCAAATGAATCCCAAAATAGCTGAAAGTCTGGCACTTGGAAATTTGCTGTGGTGAAGAGACTGATCTGGAGCTGTCAGAGCAGAGGTGTGAGCTTCACCTGCATTCAGCAGCGAGCCCCTACCCATAGGCTAGTTACTCACATATGCTCTGGGTTTTCCTAAGGTAATATTCACATGGTCTAACTAAAACTAAGGTAATATTCACATGGTCTAACTGAAACCCAACCCTAAATGATTGATGTGCAAGAGGGGGCATTTCCTCTCCAGATCTGATATGCATTTCAGAAGGTAGCAATTACTCAGTGGAATCACGGTGAGGATCTGCACCCACCTAGCACAAGCAAATACAGAAACCAGAGAAGCTTGGGAATTTCTCCAGAGGACAAGTAAAAATGCTGTTTCCTCCTGTATGACAAACAAAGGCCATTAATAATGACAAATGAAATGTAAAAACTTCTGTGACTTGCCCAGGGCTGGAAAATGGCTCAGTAATTCATCTTCTATAAGAGTACAGCATTTATGGTTCCTGGCTGCCTCTTGGCCTCCCTAGTTTGTGTCATTTGTTTCCCTTGTATGCTGGAGATGCCCTAAAGTGTGATGAGCAACTTTTAAGAACCACATGTGATTGCATAATGAGAAAAAATGGGATTATTTCGAATAATTTTGCAGTGACTAACTGAGCTACAGGTAAAAATTATCTCTGAATTTCGTTGTTAGAGTGTGAAGAGTTCAGAAACATACCTTCAGGAATGAAACCACTGCACCTCTGAGGAGCCTAAACAGGTTTCAAAGGTAAGGGTAGGCAGATCAAAGGGAACAAAAAAAACAGAGCAAAGAAAAGCAAAGAAAGAGGGAAAGAAGGAAAGAGAGAGGGAAAGAGGGGAAGGAAAGAGGAAGGGAGGGAAGGAAAGGGGGGGGGGGGGAAGGAAGGGAGGGAAGGAAGGAACGAGAAGAAGAAAGGGAGAAAGGGAGGCAAGAAAGGAAGAAAGGGAGGCAAGAAAGGAAGAAAGGGAGGCAAGAAAGGAAGAAAGAAGGGAAGAAAGAAAGGAAGAAAGAAGGGGAAGAAAGAAAGGAAGAAAGAAGGGGAAGAAAGAAAGGAAGAAAGAAGGGGAAAAAAGAAAGGAAGAAAGGGAGGAAAGAGAAAGAAAGGAAGGCAGGAAAGAGAAAGGAAGGAAGGTAAGGAAGGAGAGGAAGGAAGGAAAGAGAAAGAAAAGAAAGGAAGGAAGGAAAGAAGAAAGAAAGGAAGGAAGGAAAGAGAAAGAAAAGAAAGGAAGGAAGGAAGGAAGGAAGGAAGGAAAGAGAAAGAAAGAAAAGAAAGGAAGGGGAGAGAAAGAAAGAGAAGAAAGGAAGAGGAGAGAAAGAAAGAGAAGAAAGGAAGGGAAGAAGAGAAAGAAAGAAAGAAAGAAAGAAAGAAAGAAAGAAAGAAAGAAAGAAAGAAAGAAAGAAAGAAAGAAAGAAAGAAAGAAAGAAAGAAAGAAAGAAAAGAAAGAAAGAAGGAAGGAAAGAAGGAAAGAAAGAAAGGGAGAAAGAAAAGAAGAAAGAAAGGAGAGGAAGGGAGGAGAGGAAGGAAGGAAAGGACAAAGATGCAATTATGCAGTTAGGTTAAAACCTTAGTTTTACAGTGTTTGAAGCAAGTGATATTAATCTGTTATGAAAGAGAGTTGTGATACAGAAGGTAAGGCAAAAAGCATTCTTGCTTTTGTATGTGTGTGTTGAAGAGGAGAGGAATTGGGCTTTTCACTAGCCACAGGCAACCAGAAATATGACAGGAGACTGCCCTCCTAATGGTGTGATAGATCTGCAAATAAAAGAATGCCACAGCCTCTTCCTTCCTCCCTTATGTACCTCTGCTATGCACCTCTGGCATCATTTGCCTTCCTGAGTGAACTTACTACCTGCCTTTCCATCTTGATTTCCCTTTGTTTCTGTCCTTTCTTTCTACAGACCAAAACCTCACTAAGATTCTAGCACCACAACCTGTGTGGTCCATACTTCCATGTCTCAGTGCAGGATGTCCAGCATCATGGAAGGAGCAGGAGGAAATGTATGGGAAAGCTCCTCGCACGCTGCAGGGAGAGGAGGATGGCTGAGTTTTGCCTTTACTGCTGTGCTGCTGCAGTCCTTTGCCAGTGTTCCAGCTGCTGAAATCTGCAGCAGGGAAGTGTTTCACCACTCTGAAGTTTTCCTTTTCTATGTAACTTTATTTTTCTGTTTCTGGATGTGTGCTTGACATTTGCACAGCCTCTCTGGCTCAGGTTTTGCCGGGAATGGAATAAGCTCTGGGCAACCTGCTCGAGTGTGAGGTGTCCCTGCCCATGGCAGGGGGGTTGGAGCTAGATGGTCTTTGAGGTGCCTTCCAACCCTGACAATTCTATGATACTACAACTCCTGCCATACAAAGTGCATTAAGTCCATTTGCTATGTCAACATCCACAGCCACCTCCCATTAGTCTTGCCTGACGTGTGTCTGTAAACTTTAGAAGGCTAAGATGAATGTTACAAAGCTAAGTGAGTAGAGCTTAAGGGCTAAAGATCCTGATCCATTATTGTTAAAATATTCCAATTCTTCTTCCTTCAGAGCTGACCTTCTCCTCACCTTCTGAGCATTCATCTCTCAATGGCTTATTTTTGTGCAGATGTCTTCTGTGATTTAATGTCTTTAGCAGAAGAACACATGGAGCATTTATTATCAATGTGTCTTGGAAATGTAGATCAGCTTGCCCAGAGCAGGAGCAGTTTGTTTACCACTTAATGGCAAAGTAGTTGAATTTTGAAAAGGGCACTGATGTTATTATTTAGAGACAAGCAGGAGGCAGGCAGCAAAAGGAAACAACCTATTAAAAATTCCACACTGTCTACATGGTATAAGAACCTTCTGCCATGGGAAAGGAATAGAGGTAATGAATGCCTTTAAACTCCACTTCGACCCAGCACCCATTTCTTTCCATTTCTGTCACTGTTTTAAACCACAAGGCTAAATCAGAGCTCTAAGAATGGCAAGTCCTGGGACAGCTTCCAGGAAAGGGGTTGGAATTGCTGTGATGAAGTTGTGAAGAGATGGCAAAGAGATGTCTGTGTCAGCACATTCTGAGTCTGCACTGAGCAATGTAGTGGTTTCTCAGCTTTGTGTGAAGAAAGGATCTGACTTTCCTGGGTTGGAGGAAAGGGTGGTGGTGGTAAGGAAATTAACAAAAGATAGGGTAGGGCAGGATAGGATAGGATAGGATAGGATAGGATAGGATAGGATAGATAGGATAGGATAGGATAGGGTAGGGTAGGGTAGGGTAGGGTAGGGTAGGGTAGGGTAGGATAGGATAGGATAGGATAGGATAGGATAGGATAGGATAGGATAGGATAGGATAGGATAGGATAGGATAGGATAGGATAGGATAGGATAGAAACAGAATAGGAATAGAGTAGAAATAGAATAGAATAGAATAGAATAGAATAGAATAGAATAGAATAGAATAGAATAGAATAGAATAGAACAGAAATAAATAGGAATAGAAATAGAACAGAATAGAATAGAAATAGAGCCCTCTGCCTCTGTGCAAACAAACACTGCAAGTGTTCACAGAACCACAGAATCACCAAGGTTGGAAAAGACCTCAAAGATCATCAAGTCCAACCTGTCTCCACAGACCTCATGACTAAGTGTTCACTCTCCTACAGATCTCCAAGAGTGTAGGTCTCATTTTCTCAGCCTAATCAATGTCATTGTTTATGTAAGCATGTATGTATGTATTTATTTAAAGCTGAAAAAAAGTGTACAGGGAGTCACAGAAGAGTTTGGGTTGGAAGGGACCTTTAAAGGTCATCTAATTCAACTACCCTGCAGTCTGCAGAGGTATCTTCAACTTGATCAGGTTCCTCAGAGCCTCATCCAACCTGACCTTGACTATTTCAGGCTTGAGGTGAGGAGAAAGTTCTTCACAGAAAGAGAGATTGGCCATTGGAATGTTCTGCCCAGGGAGGTGGTGGAGTCCCTGTCCCTGAAGGTGTTCAAAAAGGGATTGGATGTGGCACTTGCAGCCATGGTTTAGTTAGTCAGGAGGTGTTGGGTGATAGGTTGGACTTGATGATCTCTGAGGTCTTTTCCAACCTTAGCGATTCCATGATTCTATTTCCAGGGATAGGGCATCTACCACCTGGCTGGGCAACCTGGGTCAGGGTTTCACCACCCTCAATGTAAAATTTTACCTGATTGACAATATTTTACTTAGGTTTTGGGGCATGACTTCAATACTACCAATTTGTGATCATTTCAAGTGCAAGAAGGAGCCATGCACAGGCTAATGATAATCTGAAGAAGGTAGCACATAGACATCCATGGCTACAAGTCCAGTTAGCACTTGGAACCACTCACTTCTTCAGAACCATGTTCTTTTACTGGGAGCAAGGGGGCCTCCTGCTCTCTCACTTTTCACAGGATGTGTTTCAAAGTTGTCAGTTGCCTGGCAAGATACACAGCTGCTATTTGGGCCATTTAGCAGCTCATCATCCAGCAGTTCTTTAAAAATGAGACTATTTTGCAGGAGGCATTTGTGAAATAGCACATTTGTGCAATCAGGAGGGAATGGGGCTCATTTCAAACATCCCCACGATTTTCAGCGCAGCACTTAGCAGCGTGGCGTCAGAGCAACTCCAAGGCTTGGAGGCCACTAGGCAGGCAAGTAGATTTGCTGTCTACAACTACCTGAAGGGAGGTTGTAGCCAGGTGGGGGTTGGTCTCCTCTCCCAGGCAACCAGCACCAGAACAAGAGGACACAGTCTCAAGCTGTGCCAGGGGAAGTTTAGGCTGGAGGTGAAGAGAAAGTTCTTCACTGAGAGAGTCATTTGCCATTGGAATGTGCTGCCCAGGGAGGTGGTGGAGTCACCATCCTGGAGGTGTTCAAGAGGGGACTGGACGTGGCACTTGGTTCCATGGTTTAGTCATGAGGTCTGTGGTGACAAGTTGGACTTGCTGATCTTTGAGGTCTCTTCCAGGCTTGGTGATCCTGTGATTTTCCTGGGGAAGTGTGCCAGAGGATGGGCTACAGCATCTCAGGTGCCTTTGGCTGGCTACGTGCATGTGCCCGTGCCCACGTGTTGCTGTTTCTCGGGTATGAAGGTTCAGCTGCACATGCAAGCACTCAGTCACCTCACAGCAGCACAGGCTGCTGGTGGAGGTTTTGTTTTGCTGCTGGTGGAGGTTTTGTTTTGCTGCTGCTGTCTCCCATCAAGCACAGAGGAGGGTTTGTCAGGACTGGCATTCTGCATGTTGGTGTACGTCTGGATTACAACCCGAAGCGACACGTCCAGTGCACACCTTCATACCTAGCAGGACTTGGGAAGTAATTTCTTGACCATGGTAAAACAGCTTTCTGCTTAAAACCTCCTCTCCCCCAAAAATGCATGACTACCAATTGTGATTATGAGTATTAGAATCATAATCACAGAATGTTAGGGGCTGGAAGGGACCTCTAGAGATCACCCAGTCCAACCCCCTCTGCCAGAGCAGGATCACCGAGAGCAGATGGCACAGGAACATGCTATGTGACTCCCCAAACTACAGCTGACTGGAGAGACGAGGAGAAGGGAAAAGAAGACTAAAAAAGAAAACAAATAAACAAACAAAAAGATGCCAGTCTGGTCAGGAAAGCATTCCAGCAACTTTTAGAAGTGGCAGCAGGAGAGAGGAGAAATAAGTTTGTTAATTACACACTGTAGCCAGCGCTGAATTTTCTGTCCAGGGGAGGCTAAGCAATCACCTCTCACAACATTCATACAATCTCTGGGAGTGAATTTCAGCCCTGTGAATCCATGCTGTGAGAAAAGCAACGTAAACAAGTTCCCAGAAGAATGATTTGTTTCCACAGAGGGCCAGACCGTGGGGGAAATGTCATAAAATAAGCTAAAGGCAGAGCCTGAACTCTAACAGGCAGATAATTCTCCCCAGTTGGCTCTCTGTGCCAACAAACAATAACTTCAGATGCTGTTTAAATATGACAGTATTGATCTGGCCAGTGCTAATCCCCCAAATCCCTTCTTCAGCTGTGTATTTCATGACAGCTTAGTGACTCCAAGTCATTTCTTGGCAAGAGAGACAGCAAATGATTGTTTCTCTGCACAAGGTAAAAGATACCGAATTATCCAAAGCCAGCAGGGCTGTGGCAGTCACAGGGTGCTTGTGGGGCTGTCCTGCCCCCCATAACTTCCTTACACCCTCCTGCTTCTTCCCCTGGGCCAGGCTAATAGCCCAGTCCCTGCTGGGGCAGCCCTGGGGGAGGTTTTCATAGTTTAGCAGTAAACCTTGAGCATGTAAGGGAAGGGACAGAAAGCTAACTGCCAGGTTCACCCACTTCTTTCCTGCTGGGTGGGCATGGAGGAGCCTCCTGTACAAAGACCTTTACACATGGAGACATGAAGAGGAAAGCATTAGGAGAGGGACTGTGAAAAGAAACCTGGATGCATTCCTTATAACCTCTCACGTGCAGCAAAAGGAGCAGTGCAGGCTCAAACTGAGACAAAGCCCTGTCCTCCTTCCAGGACTAACTGGCTTCTTGGTACAGAGATTTTGTCTTTATTTGCCCCTTTGCTTGCAAAGATTTCCATCTCCTGATGGGTAAAGGTACACAAAACCTTGCTCCTTCTGACTCCCTGTGAAACAAAGATTATTTCTGCTACTCAGCACTGCACTGTGCATACAGAATCTCACTGGCACAGTTGCACACACCATCTCTTGCTCCTTCTTCAGTGCTCAGCCAAGCTCTGTACAATGAACATGGGTGCTGTGGAGGGAGGAGGCACTGCCTGCCTGCTCCTCTGCATCTCAGACAGTGAGGATGCCCAGACAGAGGTGACTGATCAAGCCCACTGAGATCATTCCAGCTGACCATCCTCATAACATTCTTGTTTTTCCCTAGAAGGAGAGGAGCAGGGATGGTAATCAGGGCAAGCACTGGCATTCTAGTGTTTGAATGTTCTTAACAAGCTGAATAATTACAGTCACATATTGTAGTCTGGATTCAATAAGGAAATGAATTCATCATGGGCTGTCTATTCCCACTCCAATAAATTCGAGTTCGTTGATTTCAACTCCATTTCATAGTCTGGAAAAGGAACTGAAATCTGACATGTTTGAGGGAATTAGCAGCTGAACACAAAAGAGTCAAGTCACAGAATCAATAAGGTTGGAAAAGAGCTCAGAGATCTTCAAGTCCAACCTGTCACCCAACAGCTCATGACCTAACTAAACCATGGCACCAAGTGCCATGTCCAATCCTGTTCTGAACACCTCCAGGGATGGTGACTCCACCACCTCCCTGGGCAGCACATCCCAATGGCAAATCACTCTTCCTGTGGAGAAAGATTGGGAGGCTGGGGAGAGGCCTCGAGCACAGCCCTGTGAGGAGAGGCTGAGGGAGCTGGGGTTGCTTAGCCTGGAGAAAGGAGGCTCAGGGGAGACCTCATTGCTCTCTACAACTACCTGAAGGGAGGTTGTAGCCAGATGGGGGTTGGTCTCTTCTCCCAGGCAACCAGCACCAGAACAAGAGGACACAGTCTCAAGCTGTGCCAGGGGAGGTTTAGACTCAAGGTGAGGAGAAAGTTCTTCCCAGAAAGAGAGATTGGCCATTGGAATGTGCCGCCCACAGATGTGGTGGAGTCCCCATCCCTGGAGGTGTTCAAGAGGGGATTGGATGTGGCACTTGGAGCCATGGTTTAGTTAGTCATGAGGTGCTGGGTGATAGGTTGGACTCGATGATCTCTGAGGTCTTTTCCAACCTAATTATCTTAGTGTTCCACATTCCCAGGGAGGTGGTGGAGTCACCATCATTGGAGGTGTTTAGGAGGAGACTTGATGGGGTGCTTGGTGCCATGGTTTAGTTGATTAGGTGGTGTTGGATGATGGGTTGGATGCCATGATCTTGAAGGTCTCTTCCAACCTGGTTTACTCTATTCCTATTCCCCCTTCCCCCTTCCCCTTCCCCTTCCCCTTCCTCTTCCCTTCCCTTCCCTTCCCTTCCCTTCCCTTCCCTTCCCTTCCCTTCCCTTCCCTCCCTTCCCTTCCCTTCCCTTCCTTCCCTTCCCTTCCCTTCCCTTCCCTTCCCTTCCAGCAGACAGCTGGGAGAGCTGGGCCATGGCATCTGACGTGCAGTGGTGCAAGATATGCACAGGTTTAAGATGCTAAGCCATGAAAGAAGTTAGTTCAGCTCCTGATACCTCAGAGGCAAGAAAAGACTGCATATAAACAAGACCAAACATTAAAGCATACAGAAAAGATTGTAAAGATCTTGTGATACTTCAGCAGTGAGCACCCAGTGCCTCCTGAGCAGCCAGGGTTTTCAGCAGAGAGCACAGCTGTGCTTTCAGGGCCAGTAATGAGAAGAAACAGTAAGTTAAGAAGTACAAGGACATTAAGGAATTATTTTTGATGTGTGAGTCAACAAGGCATGGAGTATCAACCATGCCTGATCCTCGTGGGCTGACTCTAAGCTTCATCTCTGGAGGGAAGAAAGCAAGCACATAATTGCTAGTCCTGGCAGGGAAGCAAAGGAAAAAGAGCTGTAGCAGCACCAGAGCCATGGGGGTCCCAATATACCTTCTCTGGGGGGAGCCTGTGCAATCCTAGAGCGTAAACAGCGACAGCTGTCTCTACCCTCATCTGCTCTGGGTGGGAGGGAGGCCTTTCTTATTCCAAGGAGAAATGCTGAACGGTGTATACATCCCATTTCCCCCCCAGACTTTGCCAAAGTTCTAATAGGCCACAGGGAGAAAAAAAAACAAACAACACAATAATCCCAGCAACACAATCAAAACCAGACAGAAACCCCAGAAGCTAGGACTAATGACCACCAGTGCTTCCCAGTGCAGCTCCAAACCAGAAACCCAGAGGTTATCTGAAGAGAAGATACCACAGTGAAGAACTGAGTTTGCATTTGAATGACACCAAGTTGACTATGCTGAGTACCAGGCAGAAATCCAACCCGAGACAGCTGCATCATGACTTCGTGGCTAAGCTCTTTGCAGACCAAACTGTGGACTTCTGCTCCTTCCCCCCAAGAAGCAATGCAGTGTTTGACACTGACAGCTGTCAGGGCTAAACTGTTACCTTGCCCACATTGATTTAATTTATACCAGAGTCCATGAAATCAGTTCTTGTTACTCCTTCCCCACTGCAGCCACTATGCTTACAGTTTCCTCTTCAAATGGCAGGTTTAAGCAATGATTTTTAAGCCACCGTGTCTTGCTGCTCTCTGGGAATTTCCCCCTTTACCTGGTGTCTCGCTGAATGGGACAGCAGTTGTTCTGTGACGCCTGTCTAGTGCAAACAACCCCCCAAAGGGTAAAACTCGTGAAAGAGGAGTGCTGTGTTTTCTAAAGTTTCTGAAAGGAGCACTGGCAGTAAGATTCGGAAAGAATAGGCATGGCTTGGGTTCCATCTGGTGGCCAGGAGATCACCTCTGCTAGCCACAGGCTCTGACACGTCCAAAAAGAGTTGAATAAGCACCCAAGGACCACATGGCTCTGGCCATGAGGAACTAAGCAGCACTGCGGAGGCAAAGAGGAGCACCCAAGTCAGCCCTGCAGACGAGTGCTGGGCATTAACAACACCTGAGCACGGAGCTCACTGAAGTTGGAAGCAGAGACTGGGTCTCAATTTTGTCCAGTCAGTACAAGGTGCCCAGCTTCTGGAAAGGCACAACTGAGGATTATTAGAGGACTGAGACCCCACCTGGAGCACTGCCTCCAGTTCTGGAGCCCCTAGTACAGGAAGAATCTGGAAGTGCTGGAAGGTGTCCAGAGAAGGGCCACGAGGATGAGCAGAGGGCTGGAGCTGCTCTGCTATCAGGACAGACTGAGGGAGTTGGGGCTGCTCAGTCTGGAGAAGAGAAGGCTCTGAGAAGACCTTATTGTGGCCTTCCAGTATCTTAAGGGGGCTACAAGAAAGCTGGGGAGGGACTTCTTGGAGTGTGAGGGAGTGATAGGACAGGGGGGAATGGAACAAAGATAGAAATGGGTAGATTCAGATTGGATGTTAGGAAGAAGTTGTTCCCCATGAGGGTGGTGAGAGACTGGCACAGGTTGCCCAGGGAGGTGGTGGAAGCCTCATGCCTGGAGGTTTTTGCAGCCAGGCTGGATGTGGCTGAGAGCAACCTGCTGTAGTGTGAGGTGTCCCTGCCCATGGCAGGGGGGTTTGGAACCAGATGATCCTTGAGGTCCCTTCCAACCCTAACAATTCTATGATTCTGTGATTGTCTTTCAGGGCTTTGTTACAGACTGCCTAGGGGAGAGAATCAGCCTTTGGTGGGCACCCCACTGCCACCATTGCACAATCTACAAGCTGGGGATTACTGTCTGCAGAGCACTCAGGACCCCAACACAGCAGTGTTTTGATGCTGCAGCAGAGACCTGTGCCCGCTCCTGGGCACACTCAGGACTTCTGCTGCCAAAATGGGTGTGCAGATGCTCTGATCTCTAACAAGCTGCAGCATATTCTTGGGCCAAACAGTAGCTGCTCTCAGAGGGGCCAGCCCATCTTCTAGATGCAGCAGTGGCTTCTCTGCTGGATGATCAACCATCAAATCGTTCCCCACAAGACATTTAGCCACAGTGCCCAGCCTCAGGGTGGGACTCGGTGCTGCTGATTAGCTGAAAAAGTGTTCAGTCATGCAAATACATTTACACTCCCCTCCCCACCCCCCAAAAATTAGAACCTTAGCAAAATATTGCTGTGGGAAGACTTACCCTCAGGCAGCTCTTGGCAGGATACTTCTGCAAGAATGCCCTGCCAAAGGAAAACAGCCACCAGATGTCATTGTAGGATAAGTTCCTTACAAACATTGCTGTTCACAGAATCATGAGGGCTGGAAGGGACCTCGAGGATCAGCCAGTTCCAAACCCCCTGCCATGGGCAGGGACACCTCACGCTACAGCAGGTTGCTCACAGCCACATCCAGCCTGGCTGCAAACACCTCCAGGGATGAGGCTTCCACCACCTCCCTGGGCAGCACATTCCAATGGCAAATCACTCTTTCTGTGAAGAACTTCTTCCTAACATCCAGCCTAAACCTCCCCTGGTGCAGCTTGAGACTGTGTCCTCTTGCTCTGGTACTGGCTGCCTGGGAGCAGAGACCAACCTCTGCCTGTCTACAACCTCCCTTCAGGTAGTTGCAGAGAGCAAGAAGGTCTCCCCTGAGTCTCCTCTTCTCCAGGCTAAGCAACCCCAGCACCCTCAGCCCCTCCTCAAGCAAAGAACAAAGGTTTTATCTCTCTGCAATGGGACTATTGCTTCAAACTCTGAAACAAAGTTGCTGAAATTGCCAGAGTAGTTGCTTTTCACCCATGCCATGCTAGCCACATCTCTCCCTTATCCAGAAAATACATGGTTCCTCATGGCTCAGCCTTCCCCCAGGCATGAAAGGTGTGAGCACCACTGATCTTGAAGAGAGGAATTACAGCTTTCACCCCTCTCTGGGTGTCTCCATCCAGCTCTGTCAGTGTCTCCATACTGATACCTGCAAAACTTCCACCCTTCCTCTCACCTGGGATTTGGGAGGGGAATGCCAAAGGAACATCATGTTCACCTATCCAGTGCCTACTTCAAGAAAATTGCTCATTCACCCCAGCAGAGCTTCCTGGCCCCCACTGCCTCTGTTTAATTGGCACAGCATGACCACAAAAGGAGGCCGGTTAGAACTCCTGCTCCATCTCCAATAAGATGCCCTTCCCAAACACCTCATGGTGCTTTGCAAACAGATGCAGCTATTTATCATAGCCTTCCAACAATGTCCCACACAAGAAGAAATGAGTGACACAGAACTGG
The DNA here is from genome assembly GCA_015227895.2 of Colaptes auratus. NCBI lineage: Eukaryota > Metazoa > Chordata > Aves > Piciformes > Picidae > Colaptes > Colaptes auratus. The sequence continues at coordinate 5,028,045 of CM026893.1, forward strand.
ATCTCCATCTCTCATGTCCATGTCATGGTACAGTGACAGAAAGCAGCTGGGGTTGCTTAGCCTGGAGAAAAGGAGGCTCAGGGGAGACTTTCTTGCTCTCTACAACTACCTGAAGGGAGGTTGTAGCCAGGGAGGGGTTGGTCTCTTCTCCCAGGCAACCAGCACCAGAACAAGAGGACACAGTCTCAAGATGTGCCAGGAGAAGTTTAGGCTCAAGGTGAGGAGAAAGTTCTTCCCAGCAAGAGTTATTTGCCATTGGAATGTGCTGCCCAGGGAGGTGGTGGAGTCCCTACCCCTGGAGGTGTTCAAGAGGGGATTGGATGTGGCACTTGAAGCCATGGTTTAGTTAGTCATGAGGTGCTCAGTGCCAGGTTGGACTTGATGATCTCTGAGGTCTCTTCCAACCTTACTGATTCTCTGATAGACTCCCAGATGTGCACCTCAGCTTATTGCTTCTTTTGCGGACTCCAACCCCACAGGCAGCTGGGCTCAGGTGAAAACTGGCTCTCAGCTCAGAGCATCTCTGCCAAGACCTGTCCTTCTGCATTCTGTTTCTGGGCTCTGGTTTCCCCTGTAACACAGGGCCCTGCTTTACTGTACGAGGGGAACCAGCATACATAATTATAAACCACCAGTGGGGAGCATCCCTGCTCTGTGAAAGCTTCTGCACTGCCCTTGGGGGTACCTGGAGTACTGCCTCCAGTTCTGGAGCCCCTATTACAAGAGGGATCTGGAGGTGCTGCAAGGTGTCCAGAGAAGGGCCACGAGGATGAGCAGAGGGCTGGAGCACCTCTCCTATGAGGACAGACTGAAGGAGTTGGGGCTGTTCAGTCTGGAGAAGAGAAGACTCTGAGGTGACCTCATTGTGGCCTTCCAGTATCTGAAGTGGGCTACAAGAAGGCTGGGGAGGGACTTCTCAGGATCTCAGGGAGTGATAGGACTAGGGGGAATGGAATGAAGCTGGAGGTGGGGAGATTCAGGCTGGAGGTGAGGAGGAAGTTCTTCCCCATGAGAGTGGTGAAGCCCTGGAATGGGTTGTCCAGGAAGGTGGTTGAGGCTCCATCCCTGGAGGTGTTTAAGCCCAGGCTGGATGAGGCTCTGTCCAGCCTGATCTAGTGTGGGGTGTCCCTGCCCATGGCAGGGGGGTTGGAACTAGCTGATCCTTGTGGTCCCTTCCAACCCTAACTGATTCTGTGATATTCCTGCTCCAAAAGGGAGCTCGAGTTACTGACCACCAGAGGTCCTTTTCAGCCAAGGCTTCTCTGGCTCTGCCGGTTTTCTCTTTGCTCCTCTCTTTGCTCAAGGAACGGAACCAGGAAGCTGGGAGTATTATTTTTGGCAGAGAATGAGAATTTTAATATTTATGATCCTGTTCTTGGTATTTTGGATTCTTTTGCAGGTCGAAACCTGTGAACCAGCAGAGTGTCAGAGATAGCAGTTATCAATATTCATATCCACTTATGTAAGTGAATGGGAAAGTGCCACTGAAGATGTGTCTGACTGCCGTGCCCGATAACTTTCTCTGTGTGTCAGTAGGG
>CM026893.1:5029592-5108139 GCA_015227895.2 Colaptes auratus
TTCCTCATCTTGAGCCTAAACTTCCCCTGGCACAGCTTGAGACTGTGTCCTCTTGCTCTGGTGCTGGTTGCCTGGGAGAAGAGACCAATCTCCTCATGGCCACAAGCTCCCTTCAGGTAGTTGTAAAGAGCAATGAGGTCGCCCCTGAGCCTCCTCTTCTCCAGGCTAAGCAAGCCCAGCTCCCTCAGCCTCTCCTCCTAGGGCTTGTTACAGAACACATCATTATCCCTCCCAGAAGATCTCTCACAAGCCCTAGGATGAGCTGTGGTTCTCTCTGAATCCCATTCTCACTTAGTGTACACAGAATTCAGCAGAGCACTGCAATATGAGCAGAGCATCTGTCTCTTGAACTCCATCTCTAGACCTAATAGTGACACATTGTACATGTGTTGGGGTGTGTTGGTTCCTTTTATCAGGAGGCAATATGTTATGCATGAATCCTCCTCGCTGACAGCTCCCTTGCAGCTCATCACATCTACTGGAGATCTAGGATGAGGGAGTGGCACCTCTTTTGAAATGTCACAGATGGCAACATGCCACCATGTTCAAGGAACAAAAATATGTCCTCTCCATGTGAGCTGCCTTGGATCAGGGTTGATCTTAAGACATCCATATTTGCCTGCCTACGGTGGAACCAGATTAAGAAATAGACCTTGTGATAAATGAACAATACAGCTGAGGCATAATTACACACAGAGTCAAAGGAAATCAGGGTGGCTACACTGTGAAGTTAGGGAAGGTGGCCTTAAATCAGCTCTTTTGGATCCTACTGATATGCATCACCACTAATTGTGCAATAATATAGTGTTACTGGCACTGTCTCAGCAGCTCACAAGATGGATGATCTTCACTTAGCAAGCAGCTGTTCCATATTGTGTTTGCTCTTCATTTTTTTTCAGTGTGTTGCCCTCTGTATTATTAATCACAATCCATTACTGATTTGTTCTGAGGTGAGGATTAATCCTTTTTAGCCTGAGTCAACAAGGAGAAGGACACCTAGAAATCAAGCAACGTTCTCCTTCTTTCCAAGCCTCCCTCTAAGAGCACATAACCTAACAATGTTATTTCCATGCTGTGTGACTGCACTCTCTCCTGTCTCTCAAAAGTGTTTCATCCTGGCCTGCATCAGGAATAGTGTGGCCAGCAGGAGCAGGGAAGTCATTCTGCCCTGTACTCATCACTGCTCAGGCCATACCTTGAGTACTGTGTCCAGTTCTGGGCCCCTCATTTTAAGAAGGACATTGAGACTCTTGAATGTGTCCAGAGAAGGGCAATGAGGCTGGGGAGAGGTCTGGAGCACAGCCCTGTGAGGGAGAGGTGAGGGAGCTGGGGTTGTTTAGCCTGGAGAAGAGGAGGCTCAGGGAGACCTTCTTGCTCTCTACAACTACCTGAAGGGAGGTTGTAGCCAGGTAGGGGTTGGTCTCTTCTCCAAGGCAACCAGAACCAGAGCAAGAGGACACAGTCTGAAGCTGCACCAGGGGAAGTTTAGACTCAAGGTGAGGAGAAAGTTCTACCCAGAAAGAGAGATTGGCCATTGGAATGTGCTGCCCGGGAGGTGGTGGAGTCCCCATCCCTGGAGGTGTCAAGAGGGGTTGGGATGTGGCACTTGGTGCCATGCTTTAGTTAGTCATGAGGTGTTGGGTGCCAGGTTGGACTTGCTGATCTTTGAGGTCTTTTCCAACCTTACTGATTGTATGATTATTTCCTTACCTGCGTATATCTCTGTCTACACCTTGCTTCCTGGTGCAGACTGTAAATGGTTTTGGATGAAATTCCCTCGCCCTTTGAGCTTGCCAAAACCAAGCAACGTTCTTCAGCAACATTTGATGCCCATGGATTTATCTGCTGACTAGTATTTTGTCTTGCTTCTTCCTGGACGTTCTTGAGGCTTTTCAGTGAGCTCAGAGGAACATGGAGTTGTCAGCAGGATATTACAGTGATGGATGACTTAGAAAACTCCAAGGCTTATCAGTTTTAACGGAGCAGGCACGGGGAGCCCATATCATTCCAGCATCAAAGAGAACTTCTCAAAGGACACCATCACAGAGCTCAGGATCCACGACCTTGTAGACTGCTACTGTTTCCATCTTTTTCTCCCTCTGATTCCTGCAGTGGTTATGTTTATGCACATGGATTGCCCAAGCTGGAAACAAAATCATAGAATCGTAGAATCAAAGGTCTTTCCCAACCTGGTTAATTCTATTCTATTCTATTCTATTCTATTCTATTCTATTCTATTCTATTCTATTCTATTATTCTGCTTCTATGGCTATGCTATGCTATGCTATGCTATGCTATTATATTCTATGCTATGCTATGCTCTTCTATTTCTATTCTATTCATAAGTTTGGAAAAGACCTCAAAGAGCATCAAGTCCAACCTGTCACCCAACACCTCCTGACTAACTAAACCATGGCTTCAAGTGCCACATCCAATCCCTTCTTGAACACCTCCAGGGATGGTGACTCCACTGCCTCCCTGGGCAGCACATTCCAATGGCCAACAACTCTTGCTGGGAAGAACTTTCTCCTCCAGCCTAAACTTCCCCTGGCACAGCTTGAGACTGTGTCCTCTTGTTCTGGTGCTGGCTGCCTGGGAGAAGAGACCACTACCTGTCTGCAATCTCTTTTCAGGTAGCTGTAGAAAGCAATAAGGTCTGCCCTGAGCCTCCTCTTCTCCAGGCTAAACCCCCCCCAGCTCCCTCAGTTTCCCAAAGGGCAGCATCACAGAGCTCAGGATCCATGACCCTGCAGACTGCTACTGTTTCCATCTTTTTCTCCCCCTGATTCCTGCATTGGTTATGTTTATGCAAGTGGATAGGCCAGCTTGGAAACAAAATCAAACCCAAATCATTCAAATCCCCAGCACCACAACCACAACAAACCCCACCCTCCTGTGAGCAAGGGGCCTTGGGGAACAGAGATAATAAGCAGCTAGACTACCCTGTAGCTCCTGTCTGTAGGGACACATTCCCATAAAGTTGCTGTCGCAGACTAATTGCCTGTGCTGACTCATTCACAGAATCATGCAGGCCACAGACTGTAATTATCATGTCATAATTATCACTTCAATAGCACAAAGAGTGCACTCTTATCTGATAGGGTAAAATAGTTCAATTAATTTTAAACAGAGGGAAACACTAGTACATCCTCACAGCCTGGCCACAGAGACAAAGCGAGCTGTCAGAATTAGATTATTGATTTCATGTTCTCCCCTGGCTTTATTAATTTCCCTTCATGCATTACAGCCACCATTTTTCATGCACTTAAGAGATTTTAATGCAGCATAATGCAGAGGCAAAAGGAGTAAGATTAGATGTAAATTCAGGGAGAGAGGGAAGTGAGGAGAGGTAAACGGTGGATAATATTTGCAGAGGAGGTAGCAGTGATTCAGCAAGCAGGAATCTGTTCTCCCTGAAAGCAAAAGGTGGTGAGGAGAGAGGAGAAAGGAGAGAAGAGAGAGGGAAGAGGGGAGAGAGGAGAGAGGAGAGAGAGGAGAGAGGAAAGGGAGGAGAAAGGGGAGGGGGGAGAAGAGGGGAGAGGGGAGAAGAGGGGAGAGGGGAAAAGAGGGGAGAGGGGAGAAGAGGGGAGGGGGGGAGAAGAGGGGAGGGGGGAGAAAGAAGGGGGGAGGGGGAGAAGAGGGGAGAGGGGAGAAGAGGGAGAGGGGAGAAGAGGGGAGAGGGAGAGAGGAGAGAGGGAAAAGAGGAGAGGAGAGAGGAGGAATTGCTTATTCCTGTCAGTGGTAGGGCTTTGGGTTCTCTTACCAAATCAAAACAGATCCCTGCAAAATTAAAGCTTCTCTCTGAAGCAAGGGGATTCGACAGTGGAGTAGAACAAAAGTACCCTTTGATGACAAGCCTTCCAATTCCCCCAGCTTGCTAGCTTTCACAAGCAGCTACCTTAGGACTTGTTGCTGGCACATGCTCCAGGGGCAAATGCTGTGTAGCATATCAGAGCGATTTTCCGCGGGGTTACCTGGTCGGTCAATGAATCCTGTGCTCTTAGACATCCTGGTGAGCCTGGGAGTCTCTTTGGGAACCTAAGGCAGGAGGCTGGGGTAAACTAATTCCTTTAGTATCAGAAAAGTTTCCAATGAGTGCATTGCGTTGCCATGGTTGCAAGACATCTCATTATTGCAGAACCATCGCCTGTCAGCGCTGCTCAAAGGAATAATAGAAACGGCTGAAATAAATAGTTCAGGGAGAAATTGGGGTTAAAGAGTTAAGATTACCGGAAAAGTTGGGGTCACTGAGTCTGGGTTTCCTAATGAGAAAGGCAGAGAAAGCCTTGCCAAGAGGAAAGCTGTATTTAAGAACCACAGCAACCAGAAGATCCCAGGATATATCTGCAGTGCAGCTCTTCCAGCTCCAGGAGGGAAAAGCCGTGCAGCTGCACAGCAGTTCCTGCTCATGCTGCGCCGACACCAGGGCTGCAGGCGCCTAGCTGGGCTCCAGGACTTCTGGTGGTACAGAAAGTGAGAACTCGTGGGAAGGTGGTAGAGGATTACCATCTCCCCACCCTCAAATGCTACAGCTGGGGCCATGTAAGAATATGAAAGAATAGAATTAACCAGGTTGGAAAGACCTTGGAGATCATCAAGTCCAACCTATCACCCAACACCATCTACTCAACTAAACCATGGCACCAAGTGCCTCATCCAGTCTCCTCTTAAACACCTCCAGTGATGGTGACTCCACCACCTCCCTGGGCAGCACATCCCAATGGCCAATTGCTCTTTCTGTGAAGGACTTCTTGCTAACATCCAGCCTAAACCTCCCTTGGTGCAGCTTGAGACTGTGTCCTCTTGTTCTGGCGCTGGTTGCCTGGGAGAAGAGACCAACCCCCACCTGGCTACAACCTCCCTTCAGATATTTGCACAGAGCAAGAAGGTCTCCCCTGAGCCTCCTCTTTTCCAGGCTAAGCAACCCCAGCTCCCTCAGCCTCTCCTCACAGGGCTGTGCTCCAAACCCCTCCCCAGCTTTGTTGTCCTTCTCTGGACACCTTCCAGCAACTCAACATCTTTCCTAAACTGAGGGCCCAGAACTGGACAGAAGACTCAAGGGTGTGGCCTAACCAGTGCTGAGTACATGCACCCACCCTGCAGGGTACCCTGTGTTACTGCAAAACCCAAGCTATGGCTGCAATCCTCTGATGGACTTTAAGGGTGGATGAAGATCTTGCTTGTGGGCTAGGTCTGGAATTTTAGAGCTATAATCCAAAGAGATTTCTGTGGTGGCTGCACTCGGCATTGGACTTCCAAATGGGCATAGGCAAATTCTATGAGGAATAAGGGTAAATTAGCTTTAGTTACAAAATCAGAAGCTAGGTTACATCCTGAGACTGCAGTGTCTTTTTTCAGGTATCTCAGAAAATGAGCCGAAGCCACTTGAATGCTTCTGCTAATCAAGGCCACAGCAGGTCTTGGTACAATGAACTCCAGGAACTTCAGCATTTCTTTCAGAACATAAAGAGCTTTCCTGTGGCTTGTCCTCTCTCAGCACCTTCATTCTCCACCCCAGTGCCTCACAATCTTTACTGCAGTTATCCTCACAGCCTGTTTGGGTGGGTCAAACCTTCTTTTCACAGGCTTGTAGTGGACAGAGCAATTAGGCTCCTTAGATACCCTATATAAACATCTAAAGATCTGAATGTCTTAAGAGTGCATACCTGAACTTCTCTGGTGCAGGGACTTTAACTACTAGCAAACTCCAGCAGTTTACTATCATCTCTGTCCTAGAGGTTAGCCTAAAGCTCTGGTGCTGTTCAAAACCACACAGATAAGATGTAAGTTTCCTTTTGAAATCAGAACTGAACTTTGGGATGACAGAGTCAATGAAGTGAAGAAGATTTATCTGAGATATAGCCTGAGCTCTACCTGCTGAGGGAGAGTCATATTCTGCAAGATTCCACATCAAATCATAGAATCAACAAGGTTGGAAAAGACCTCAAAGATCATCAAGTCCAACCTGTCACCCAAGACCTCATGCCTACTGGACCATGGCACCAAGTGCAATGTCCTACAAGAAGGCTGGGGAGGGACTTTTCAGGCTATAGGGTAGTGATAGGACTAGGGGGAATGGAATGAAGCTGGAGGTGGGGAGATTCAGGCTGGAGGTGAGGAGGAAGTTCTTCACCATGAGGGTGGTGAGGCCCTGGAATGGGTTGTCGAGGAAGGTGGTTGAGGCCCTGTCCCTGGAGGTGTTTAAGCCCAGGCTGGATGAGGCTCTGGCCAGCCTGCTCTAGTGTGGGGTGTCCCTGCCCATGGCAGGGGGGTTGGAACTAGATGATCCTTGTGGTCCCTTCCAACCCTAACTGAAACTATGAAACTATGAAACAATGGTTTGGGATGGTAGGGACTTTAAAGCTCACCTAGTTCTAACCCCTTTGCTAAGGGCAAGGATGGATTTCACTAGACCAGGTTGCTCAAAGCCCTGTTGATCCTGACTTTGAACACCTCCAGGGATGGAGCATCACACCCTCTCTGGGCTATGTGTTCCAGTGCCCCACCAGCCTCACAACGACCGTCTCCCTTACATCTCATCCAGATCTAGCCTCTTTCAATTTAAAGCCCTTTGTCCCATCACTCTGTGTTGGCAGGAATTCCTCGTGGTTCTTGCCTTGAGGGGGAAGCTGACAAACAACAAGGCCAAGAGCTGCCTTCAAGCTAGAACGCAAGCATGTGGTTTGAGGCTGCCACGGATGCCTGCCAGGCACGGAGCCAATGACACGGAAACGCGGGTGGCGGATTCTCGGCTCGTAAGAGTTCTGGGTTGCCAGAAGAGTAAAAATAGCCCAACGTTCTCCAGTTTGTACTGGGGCCTTGCCAAATTTAGACCAGAAGGCAACATCTAGTAAGATTCAGGGATACAAGTGCTTCTAAAAGCAGGTTAGGGATTCTGCCCTTTGGCAAGCGCAGCAGCCAGGCTTTACAGCTAGTGGCTGGCTTCACGGGGAAACCCTTTCCTTGTAATACATGCTCTGAAAAACTGATCTCTGCCCTCTATCAACTGATACATTTTGTGCAGCATATCTTGTATTAGAGGCAAAGAACAGAGGCTTTATGTTGTAACACTGCATGACAGGACTGAATGTACCTCTGGAAGGTAAAAAGAGCCAGCAGTGTTTGGTGTCTTCCAGACTGATGTCAAATAGTTATCCCCAAAGAAAATCCTATAAAGCCTTTGTACACAGCATGAAAAGGTAAATATTGATTGTATCCTTCTTTGACCAGCTAGGGAATCAGAGAGGTGCTACAGAAACCTGGGAATGCATATCCAGACAAGACACTAGAGCTGTCAGTCAATCAGACCATGGAGCAATCCGCCTTAGAACAGCTTCTGGGCAGTCAAAAGCTTTTTGGCAGTCAGAAATGCCTTAGCTACATGAGGAGAAGCTGAGGGAGCTGGGGTTGCTTAGCCTGGAGAAGAGGAGGCTCAGAGGAGACCTTCTTACTATCTGCAACTACCTGAAGGGAGGCTGTAGCCAGGAAGGGGTTGGTCTCTTCTCCCAGGCAACCAGCACCAGAACAAGAGGACACAGTCTCAAGCTGCACCAGGGGCGGTTTAGGCTGGATGTTAGGAAGAGGTTCTTCACAGAAAGAGAGATTGGCCATTGGAGTGTGCTGCCCAGGGAGGTGGTGGAGTCACCATCACTGGAGGTGTTTAGAAGAGACTGGATGAGGCACTTGGTGCCATGGTTTAGATGATAAGATGGTGTTGGGTGATAGGTTGGACTTGATGATCTCCGAGGTCTTTTCCAACCTGGTTAATTCTGTGTTCTGTTCTTACAGTTCTTCCTACTGTTCTCCACTGTATGGCACACAAAATCCAAGTCATTTTCACAGCCTGTGCTGCAACACCACTGGAATCAGTGAGAGCCCTCACTTGGTAAATGCCAGGCAGTGAGCAGTGAACACAACATGCAGGAAATTCTGCAACACAAACTGCTTCATCCCAGCTCTCTTCTTGCACCAGCTACTTGCTCTAAGGGTAATAGGATAACCTCCATGAAGATGCTTCATCACACCACAGTACAAGAAGCACTGATCACTGCCCAGGAGGTCTTACCATCCAGTTCATCTGTAGTATCACAGTATCACCAAGGTTGGAAGAGACCTTGAAGATCATCGAGTCCAACCTGTCACCACAGACCTCATGACTAGACCATGGCACCAAGTGCCACATCCAGTCCCCTCTTGAACACCTCCAGGGACAGTGACTCCACCACCTCCCTGGGCAGCACATTCCAATGGCAATTACTCTCTCTGTGAAGAAACTTCTCCTCACCTGCAGCCTAAACTTCCCCTGGCACAGCTTGAGACTGTGTCCTCTTGTTCTGGTGCTGGTTGCTAGAGAGAAGAGACCAACCCCTTCCTGGCTACAACCACCCTTCAGGTAGTAACTTGCTCAGGAGCTGTAATTCAACAGTATTAACTGAGTGTCCATATATGTGTAGCAAGAGTACAAGGGGCAATGCTTTTAACCAGAGCAAGATAGATGTAGATTGGACATTAGGAAGAAGTTCTTTACTATGAGGGTGGTGGAAAACAGGTTGCCCAGCAAGGTAGTGGAGGCCCTATATGTGGAGGACCTTTAAGGTCAGGCTTGATGGGGCTCTGAGCAAGCTGATCTAGTTAAAGTTGTCCCTATTCACTGCAGGGTGGATGGGGCTGGGCTAGATGACCTTTAGATGCCCCTTCCAACCCAATGCCTTCTGTGATTCAGGAGAGCAAGCAATCCTGACTTCTGCCACTCTTTCCCCCTTTCTGGTCCACGCAATGTAGAATGCACTGTTTATTTTCTCCACGTAGCTTCTCCTACACCATGTGGCACCTAATTATCTCACCCCCCCTGCAAGGTGGGCGATTCTTGCTGCAAGATTTGATTGCTGAGATTGCTGCCTGCTCAAGGCTAACATCAAAACTTAGCAGGAGAAAAAAAAACAAACCCTCCACCAGCACCAGCACCAACCCTAAACTGTGCTGCCAATTTGATCTAATTCTCTTAGGCAAAACCGAGTAGCTGGAAGCAGCCAGCAGAGATCATAAACATTGTTTCAGCCTCGACGTTAAGAGTCCACCCAATCAATTACTCCTTGTTACATCACTGCTTAAGAGCGACCATCACTTAATTAATATTGTAAGTGCAGCTACAAGAGCATTTCTATATTCATAGAGAAATGACACCTCCTCCCCCCCAAAAGCAGGCATGTAAAATGCATTAAGGTATTTATGCACACCTTGCTTACATAAAGAGGGCTTAGTGTACCAGTTGATGTTAATAGCAAGCTCCCACCGACTACACTGCTGCAGAAATTCTTGACACACGCACAAGTCAGGTAGTGTATTTGCATACTAAGCAGGGAGCCTGAGTTCTAGCTTTCTGGGGCAGAAACTGCCTTTAATTGTCTGTGATGCATAGCACAGGGAGGGCGACAGCGCTAATCAAAAGTCAACAAGCAGGGCGGATTTGAAAGATGTAATTTCCAAGTAATCCTTTACACCCAATGCAGCTCCAGTTTAGGAGTAGGAGAAGAATGGCAGCTGGACTTTTGTGACCTCTTTAGAGTAGAATAGAATAGAATAGAATAGAATAGAATAGAATAGAATAGAATAGAATAGAATAGAACAGAGCTCACCAGGCTGGAAAAGACCTTTGAGATCATCAAGTCCAACCCATCACCCAACACCATCTAATCACCTAAACCATGGCACCAAGTGCCTCATCCAGTCTCTTCCTAAACACCTCCAGTGATGGTGACTCCACCACCTCCCTGGGCAGCACATTCTCAATGGCCAATCTCTTTTTCTGTGAAGAACTTCTTCCTAACATCCAGCCTAAACCTCCCCTGGCACAGCCTGAGGGTGCGTCCTCTTGTTCTGGTGCTGGTTGCCTGGGAGAAGAGACCAACCCCACCTGCCTACAACCTCCCTTCAGGTAGTTGTAGAGAGCAATAGAATCATAGAATCAATAAGGTTGGAAGAGATACTGTGATACTGTGACCTCAAAGATCATCAAGTCCAACCTGTCACCCAAGACCTCATGACTGCTAAACTATGGCACCATGTGTCATGTCCAATCCCCTCTTGAATACCTCCAGGGATGGTGACTCCACCACCTCCCTGGGCAGCACATTCCAACAAGGTCTCCCCTGAGCCTCCTCTTCTCCAGGCTAAGGAACCCCAGCTCCCTCAGCCTCTCCTCACTTGGCTGTGTTCCAAACCCCTCCCCAGCTTTGTGGCCCTTCTCTGGACACCTTCCAGCAACTCAACATCTTTCCTAAACTGAGGAGCCCAGAACTGGACACAGGACTCAAGGTGTGGCTTACCTAGTGGTGAGTACCGGGCAGAATGACCTCCCTGCTCCTGCTGGCCACACTGTTCCTGATAGAGGCCAGGATGCCATTGGCCCTCTTGGCCACCTGGACACACTGCTGGCTCATGTTCAGCCTACTGTCCACCAGTACCCCAGGTCCCTTTCTGCATGGCCACTCTCCAGCCAGTTGTCAGTTAAATTTTTGCTCCTCCAGAGAAGCAGACATAGCTCTGGCCTGGTCAGGGGAATAAATGAGGGAACAAAATACTGCACAAAAGCAAACGGGCCGGGGGGGGGGGGGGGGGGGAGTTTCTTTGCATTTCCCTAAGTTTTTTGGACTGACTGCCAGATGTATGCCAATGCCTCTCTGCATATGTTTGGGATTTGCTGGTTTCAGCACTGAAAGGAGCAGCAACGGAAGCTTTCAGTGTGTTTGAAGATTAATTTCACGTAATCGCAACACAGCCGAAGTCAACCTGCTGAATGTAATTACGATCCTGACAGCTGGGAGGCAATTAATGCCCTTAAACATCCGAGCAGTCTCGCCCTTGTATTTCCCCCTTGCCTTATTCCTACTAATTAGGAACAAGCCACAGGGTAAAGCTGACCATGGTGGTAAATTGCCACCTTGTCATCAGAACCACAGAAGTTTCCCAGTTGGGCACCAGCTCTTTCACCAGAGGAAGAATCAAGGCCATCTCTGAATGGTATAAGCTGCACAGTACTGCTAACCTGTCTCTGTTTTATGCTATCAAGTCCCACTGTATTTATCCCCTGGGATGTAAAGGAATCCCCCCCCCCCACCCCGATGGGAGCAAGAATTTTTTATCACCTTATAACCTCTCAGGTTTCCTTATTGGCTAATAAAGTATAAGACAAGCTTCATGAAAGAGCATTAGTGAGCCAGTAATCGTCAAATCATAGATTCATTAAGGTTGGAAAAGACCTTTACGATCATTGAGTCCAACCATAACCCAACTGCCACGAGCACTACACTATATCCTGAAGTACCACATCTCTCTCACCTATCTCAAATGGAATGTTAGAACAGAATTAACAAGGTTGGAAAAGACCTTTGAGATTATCGAGTCCAACCTATCACCCAACAGTATCTAATCAATCAAACCATGGCACCAGGCACCCCATCCAGTCTCTTCCTAAACATTTCCAGTGATGGTGGCCCCACCACCTCCCTGGGCAGCCTGTTCCAGCAGCTCACCACTCTTTCAGTAAAGAATGTTTCCTTATATCCAGTCTAAACTTCCCCTAGCACAACCCAAGCCCATTTCCTCTCTCGACATCCAAGCAGCGCAGAACCCCTGGCTCCCTACGGCTCACTATTGCCTGCACTGTGGTAGCTGCATGAGTCAGATTGTGTAGCAGGTTTCTGGTTAACCTTGCTTGATTTTGTTAGTAATAGTATCAGGAAACATACATAGATTCATAGAATGGTTTGCTTTGGAATCATAGAATCAATAAGGTTGAAAAGACCTCAGAGATCATCAATTCCAGCCTATCACCCAACACTGCATGACTAACTAAACCATGGCTTCAAGTGCCACGTCCAATCCTTCTTTGAACACCTCCAGGGATGGTGACTCCACCACCTCCCTGGGCAGCACATTCCAATGGCCAATTACTCTTTCTGGGAAGAACTTTCTCTTCACCTCAAGCCTAAACTTCCCCTGGCACAACTTGAGACTGTGTCATCTGGTTGTCTGGGAGAAGAGACTGACCCCCACCTGGCTACAACCTCTTTTCAGGTAGTTGTAGAGAGCAAGAAGGTCTCCCCTGAGCCTTCTCTTCTCCAGGCTAAATAACCCCAGCTCCCTCAGCCTCTCCTCTGTCAACCAGTACCCCCAGGTCCCTTTCTGCCTGGCTGCTCTCCAGCCACTCTGTCCCCAGCCTGGGCCTGCATGGGGTTGTTTTGACCAAAGTGCAGCACCAGCACTTGGACTTGTTAAAAGCCATCGTGTTGGACTCTGCCCATCTGTCCAGCCTGTCAAGGTCCCTCTGGAGTGCCCTTCTACCCTCTAACAGATCAACTCCTGCTCTCAACTTGGTGTCATCTTGGAAGGGACATTGAAGACCAATTCCTCAGTTAGGAGTTTAAAGAACACCTCTTATGAAGCTCCTGAAAGCCGTGGGGTTGCATATCTCAAGCGAAAGCAAGCACTGAAATATTCTCTGTGGACATGGTACCATCGAGTACAAGCTCTACCTCTAGTGGTTTCCTTCTCCATTATGTTCAGTGGAGAGCTAGAGCCTTTCTGCTGGCAGATCACAGCTATTTCTGTGTGTGCTCAGCACCACTGCTGTCAGCAGAGGAGAATCTGGAAGTGAAACTCTGCCCAACAGTTTTGCTTGATGTCTGCGTTTCAGCGAGCGCTGGCAATTAATGATCTGTTGGCAAATTAACATTGCACATGGCAATTGACTGTGGTAATGAAGTTATAGAGTCTTCTTTATGGTTTATTAGTACAATAATAAACCACACTCAGCATGTAATAATGGCACACAGTTAAATTAAAGACTTGCTGATGCCTTATAAACCATTCTGAGAAGCGTTCTTGTAGCAGTGGGTTATAGTCCTCCCCATGAGCATGGGCAGGCTCCACTCTCTGCTCTGCAGATGCAGTTCTGTCTCTCTCTCTCTATATATATATTTTCTATTACTCTCACATTACTAACAAAGCAGGTCAGAGAGTGGAAAACCAAATTGACTGGAACATTTACTTCAAGTTGAACTAATTTTTAAGCAGCCTGGGTGAAAGATAGGTCTTGGCCTCCTCAGGCTGTATCTATTTCATCTGTTATGAAGAAATCTGACGCTAGAGCTCTTCATCACGTTCCTCTCAAACACAACCACCAGCTGAATTTTGCAGCCTTTCACAACACTTGGCAACCTGAATTGGCAATATGGCTTTTTACATGGGAACAGAGGCTGAATCAATCCTCCTAAGTCAGGCAAGAGAAAGGTACTGTTACGACCCGACAGTCTCAAGCTGCGCCAGGGGAAGTTTAGACTTCAGGTGAGGAGAAAGTTCTTCCCAGAAAGAGTAATTTGCCATTGGAATGTGCTGCCCAGGGAGGTGGTGGAGTCACCCTCCCTGGAAGTGTTCAAAAAGAGACTGGATGTGGCACTTGGAGCCATGGTTTAGTCAGTCATGAGGTGTTGGGTATTAGGTAATAGGTTGGACTTGATGATCTCTGAGGTCTTTTGCAACCTTGTTGATTCTGTGAAGCATTAAGATCTTCCCTCTAGCTCTCTACTTCACATCTATGACCAAGATCCTCCCTGTTTAGAGACAAGGCCTTTTTTCAGACTCCCTGCCTGATAACTATTTGATCCTAAAAGTAGAGAGACATTCACACTGAGCCAGAACTCTGAGCCTCTGCATCTACTAAACTCAAAGCACCCAGAGAAGCCTGGCACCGAAGTGCTTTCAGATCTGCTTTACAGCCATGCCTGTAATGTAGGAGCATTATTTCTCTCCTTCTTGCAGCAAGTGCTTTGCTTTATTCAGTGTGGCAATAGAGGATTCACGCTGTGAGTGATCAGGCTCTTAGTGGGGCTCGTAATGGCAACTCTATGCTGAATTTAACAACAGACAAAAATATCTGGAACTCTCCAGACTTGTCTCTGTAGGAAGCCAAAGAAATGCTTAGGGAAAGCTATTATCTGCTCTTTCCAGAAAAGCTGCATTGCTCTCCGCCAGCTCCCACTTTGCCGTGCTGGCCACTAGAGGACATCCCAGACCTCTCAACGGCTGGCCCCATTCACAAATCCCCACGCCGACACCAACCTTCTAGCCTTCCCCAGCCGATATTAGAGTTGGTGGGGTTTTAGGTCAGTCGAGGTTTCCTTTCCCCCCCCCGACTGACAGAATGAATACAGGAATCCAGGAGGAAAAGCAGTCTTTCTCCTACCCTTTATCCGTCTCCCCTGCTTAAACTGAAAACTCAAGCTTTGGCCAAGTCTGGGGTGAGGTTTGACAGCTGATCCAGGTACGATGTGTATGATTTGAGATCATCTGCTAACAAAAGTACTGAGGTGTCACTGCAGGCTGTCTCTGTACTGCCCTAACCAGAACAAAGAGTCTGTGATAGAGAAGAACTCTTAAATCAGCATCTGAGATCATCTGAAGAAGTGGCCAACCCAGGACACTGTGAGATTACATTGAAGATTGTGCATGAAACTTCATTTTAGCCAGGATAAAGAGGATCTATGGGGCTCTGAGGAGCTCTTGGAACTTCTCTGCCTGCACTTCAGTGAGATGATTTTCTTGACTGAGGACACATCCCTCTACTCCCAGGCCAGAATGGTGTTGAAGGCACCTTTCTGTACCTACAAGAAACCGTCAAGATCCAAAACTTTCTTTGTGATACACGTTTATGACTCCAGCATTTTCAGATTCTCCATCAGGGTAGAGTGGTTAGGAGTAGGTCCTAACTCTCCCTTTGTTTTATCTCTGAGAAAAGCTTGCTCAACATTAAATTCCATGCACCAGAAGGCTTTTCCCTTTGTGACTACTTTATAATAATACCTTCTTTAAGACTGCTCCCATTAAGGAGTCTGCAGTCTTGGGGTCTCCAGGCTAGCACAGTCTGAGGACTGACAGCGTTTACAGGGCACCTCTGACACTATTGTTTCCTTGAATTGCCAAATTTCCCTCTCTCCCCTGTTCTCACCAGCACTGCAAGTTTCTGAAGCCATTTAAAGAATGCCAGACAGATCCTGCTGAAGATGAATATCCTCACAGGACAGTAGGGAAGTCAGCAGTGAAATGGAGAGCGTGCAGCTGTGTCCTGCTGCGGCAAGGCAGCCTGCTTTGATTTTCATTCAGTTGCTCTTAGCTGGACACTTCCATGCCTGGCTTCAAAATGCTAATCCAGAACTTCTCATTAATTAACAAGCTTTGCCCAGTGGGAGTCTACCTACTGGGTGATGTCTGTGCCTGAGATGAGCAGCTTCTGTAGAAGTCTAATATCCTCAGCAGAAGGTGCTCAGCAAACTCAGATGTGTGGGGATGCACTAATTAATATACAATAAATACACCTCATAGTGCCAGGGTTTAAAGACTGGCTGAGAAGTGCTGAGTGGACTCAAAGAGCTGCAGCAGTTCATAATGAGTGATTATGAGCAATGACTTTCTTCTTCAGTGCTTTGGAAAATGTCTGTCTAGTGACAGCATGAAATAAAACCTCTCAGGAACAAATGGAGCAGATCAAACTATGACTCTTCTCCACAGCCACCTTATAAATGGAATGATTTCTGCTGCAGCCATTTAACTTGTGCTCTTCATGGCTTGTCCTTGCCCTGGTCCCACTGGCACTACCTGGACAGCATTTCATAGGCCAGATAGTCACCACTAGATAGCAACATATTTCTTCTTTTGCAGGATGGGAGGAATTTCAGCTGCCTTATGTTATGGTTCAAATCATAGTCTCACTGCCCTAAGAGGTAGACTGAGCTTTTGCTCTGTTGCTGTAGAAACCCCTGTCACACTCTCTCTGACCTTCATAAGGACAAGAGGCTACTGATAACACTCTGCACATTCCAGAAGAACCCAAACACTCATACTAAAATAACTTAGGAAGCATCTGCTCCCCTTACTCTTAGAGCAGAGCCCTTGAGGTGTTCAGCAGCATCAAACCAGTGATCTTTGCAATGTCTGCTCAGAAGAGGGAATGAAGCCTTTGTCCACCTGCAGGTAGATGGATTAGAGGATCTCTGGAAATCTGTTTAAGCACAAATCTCTGGGGTCATAGCCAGAGCAGATCTGAATGTTTGGAGGGTGTGAATTTAGAGGGTGTTTGGAGTCAGGAATGTAGATTGCATATATTTATGTCATGCTGCTGTGGAGATTACCTGCAAGGATTAAGTCTGGGACATTCAGATTTCAAAGCACATTTCTTGCAGCAAAACAGGCAGAAGGTATCCAATCTTTCTCAACACAAGAGGACTGGGGACAGCTCCAATCTGATTCCAGACCTACCCTTATGCTTCAGATTAAATTATCTGAGCAGTCACTAAGGTTCTCTGATTATTCATTGCCACGCTTAAAATACAGTGATGCTCAGGGCTGAGACCTATCCTTACCAATGAATTGAATGGAAAAAACAATACTGGATGTTAAAAGGGTAACAATAACAACATCAGGCCCTCTGAGAGACCTCAAATCTCAGACTGCAACTGACCATCACTGTAAAACAATGATCTGGATAATAAGTTAAAACACTGGCACATTTTCATTGATCACAGATCAATATGTACACCCCCCTCTCGCCTCTGGACAATTTCACCTCCATTGTTCTCTTCTTACTCAAACATCCTGGCCTGTATCAGGAACAGTGTGGCCAGCAGGAGCAGGGAAGTCATTGTGCCCCTGTACACAGCACTGCTCAGGCCACACCTTGAGCTCTGTGTCCAGTTCTGGGCTCCTCAGTTTAGGAAAGATGTTGAGTTGCTGGAAGGTGTCCAGAGAAGGGCAACAAAGCTGGGGAGGGGTTTGGAGCACAGCCCTGTGAGGAGAGGCTGAGGGAGCTGGGGTTGCTTAGCCTGGAGAAGAGGAGGCTCAGGGCAGACCTTATTGCTCTCTATAACTACCTGAAGGGAGGTTGTAGCCAGGGGGGGGTTGGTCTCTTCTCCCAGGCAACCAGCACCAGAACAAGAGGCCACAGTCTCAAGCTGTACCAAGGGAGGTTTAGGCTGAATGTTAGGAAGAAGTTCTTCCCAGCAAGAGTGATTGGCCATTGGAATGTGCTGCCCAGGGAGGTGGTGGAGTCACTATCACTGGAGGTGTTTAAGAGGAGACTGGATGAGGCACTTGGTGCCATGGTTTAGTTGATTAGATGGTGTTGGGTGATGGGTTGGACTTGATGACCTCTGAGGTCTTTTCCAACCTGGATTAATTCTATTCTAATGGTTAATTCTATTCTAATTCTATTCTATTCTAAAATCTTCACTGTGGAAAAAGAGAGCACTTAGAGGTAACCCACAAACATATCATACCATAAGTTCAAGATAAGTTGCAGCCTGGCACTTCCATTAGGTTTAATCACAGAAGTATTACATAGGCTTATTTTGCAGTTAGAGAGGCTGAGGTTTGTACCAGTGAGGTGATATGGGCCTGCTCCTAACCAACCTTTAAAAAAGAAAGAACAAATGAATGGCTTGGAGTCAATCCTTATCTCCAGCCAACTGAGACTCCAGTAATGGCAGCTAGGCTTAGCTCAGACTGCAAATTGATTCTTGATTACCATATCCAGTGAGAGCATTACTATTGAGGTTACTGATGGTGATAAAGTAGGTCGTTAACAATGAGCCAGGGCAAAGCAAGTGATTTTAATAGTTGAAATGTTATCCTCTCTAAAGAAGTCATAATAATAATGCAATGTTATTGAGCCTTTCTAGTCTGGGAGCATCTGTCATCTGTCTGCCTAAACTGATAGGGTAGAATGCATTTGAATTTCTTCTGCAGGAAAGAAATGATAAAGCTTTATCACTCACTCTTTCCCTCCCCCCCCCCCCTTCTTCACTGCCTGAACATGCCAATAACTACATTTTATCCCTTCTCTTATTTTGTTGCTACTTTTTTTTAGCCTTGCTGCACACAGGGACTCACTGCTACCCAGGCCAATACTCACCTGTTCCTAGGGATTTGCTGGCTAAGTCGACACAAAGGGAGGGTGATTGTGATTACACACAGATACTCTCACATCAGCAGAAATAAAAGATGTAGTCCTAGCAAACCTAAATGCTTTTATTTTTGCTTTGGCTTCCTGTTCCCCCGTCTGTGAGAGATCCACTTCATAAAGCCATGTTCCCCACGTGAGTAAAGGTGTTGTGTGCTTCTACTTACAACCATTCACAGATGACTGGTCCATGCTCAAAGTGCCAGAAGCAGCTCCTTTCCTTTTCAGGGTTGCAGAAGACACCCAGCTTCCCCAGGTCTCAGCGGGAGCCCTGAAAGGTCAGCATGTCAGAAAAGGGACAGAAAGCACTGGCCAATATTACTTAGGCATATGGGTTACCAGACATCCCCCTGAGCTGGCACAACAGGTTTGCACAATGCTGGGACCTGAGATGAAACCCCAAGATTTGATAACCTGTGCTCTGAAGTGCAGCAGCACTGATATCAATACACTGCTCAGATACACACAGGGTTTAGATGGCTCAGGACACTGAAGCTCTCTAATCTCCAGGTCGTTTGATTTAGATCTCAGTGACTGCTGAAAGCTGTATCAATGCAAAATGTAGCTGCAACTGTCCCATGCCTGGAGAAGAGGAGGCTCAGGGGAGACCTTATTGCTCTCTACAACTACCTGAAAGGAGGTTGCAGACAGGTGGGGGTTGGTCTCTTCTCCCAGGCAACCAGCACCAGAACAAGAGGACACAGTCTCAAGCTGTGCCAGGGGAAGTTTAGGCTGGAGCTGAGGAGAAAGTTCTTCACAGAAAGAGTAACTGACCATTGGAATGTGCTGCCCAGGGAGGTGGTGGAGTCACTGTCCCTGGAGGTGTTCAAAGAGGCATTGGATGTGGCACTTGAAGCTAGGGTTTAGTCAGTCATGAGGTGTTGGGTGATAGGTGGGACTTGATGATCTTTTCCAGGTCTTTTCCAGCCTGGTTGATTCTATGATTTAGAAGGGACAACCTGCTGTGAGTCTACATAATGTATAATTATTTGTGACTTTTTTTTTCATGTGCTATCATCTTGTACTTGGTATCCACAGCCCTGCTGTATTAGAAACATAAGGAAACTATTCACCAGGGGGTATGATTAAAATGCTCATCTGGGCTGCACCCAGAAAGTTGTTGCATGGCTCTTTACAAAGGAAAGGGCTAGTTAATGTTAATGTATGCAAATACTTATCCAGCCATCTAATTTTGTCTGCTTTGGAACTTAACACAATCTCTATCATCAGACTCTCTGATTGACTTTTGTTTAATCAGCTCCTACTGCTTAATGAGTGGGATGATTAACATACAAGCAGAGGATTTGACGTGCAGGGTGTCCGGTGTTAGCAGAGGACAAGACCTCCTCTCAACTCTTCTCCCTGTTAGAAAACAGAAGACAAGACCTCCTCTCTACTCTTTCCCTGCTAGAGAATGTGAGGTTTCTTTTATGCTAAGCATCACCCCCATCCATTATCAATTAGCTTGTTATCAGTCAGTTATTGTGTGCCCACTAACCCATGGGAATAGACCAATCCCAGGGTATGATCACCTGTGATGATAAAACGTGTGTTTACTGCTCTCTCCACAATAACCACTGCAGCACCCTCACAAGCCCTAATTAGCATACTCATGCCTGTCCCAGTTAGATTCCTCAGAGTACCAGGATCTGAACCAGCTCCCCTGCCTCTCTGCAGGTCTCTGAACAACTGCAGCACAGGAAAGTGCTGGTTAGTAAAACATCAGCCTGCTTGCAGTAAATACTGCACGTAGCCCACTGGACACAACTGGTCAGTAATCCCCCCCATAATTATCATTATGAGCAGTGGGCAACACAGAGAGACTTTTCCAAGCCATCACTGCCTACTGGGGATGGGGATAGCTGGAGGGGCAGTTGATGCTGAAGAAAGATGAACTGAAGTACCAGATAAAAGACGACTGTAAGTCCAGATTGCTATTCTTGTGGAGTCTATTATGGAGTATTTGACTGAATCCCACTGAGTATGGAGTGAGAGCACCAACATTGTCTAGGCAAACAAGCTCCCAGTTCAGGAACCAATCATCAAATCATGTTCTTTAAAGATGATTCACACTTGATGCAACCTTCTGAAACAGTCTTGGTTTTGGAAGATCAAATCCAGAGAGGTGTGAAAGCCTACAAAACTAACTGCCCATTATGTCAGCTGAATTTGCAAGTGATCAGCAGGGGTTCAGCACATCTCAGCCTCATGTCTAATCTTGCCATCAGTTCAACTATTAATAACTGTTTGCCAAATAAGTGCCTGTGCCACCTCCCACTCACCTTCTCTAAATGAGAATTGGAGATGGTCTTGTGTCAGCTTACAACTGAGGTGCTTCTGGTAAGGACTCGTGCTCTATGAATCAAACCACACCTTTTAAAACCTTCTGTGGATTCTAATCTGGAAAAAATAAAAATACTACCTGGTGATGTTATAAGAATTTCATCTTACTGCTGAGCTCCTTGCTGGTCTTGCACTCTCACTGTGCTACATAATGCCACAAATCCAATGCCTGCCAAATGCAGCGACCTGGCAGAGGTGAGATCTAGTGCTATGAAGAACTGGGATTTGCTCTCTCTTCATGGGAAGCATGGAAATGATAACTGCTCTTCCTTCTCCAGTCATGAAGATTCAAGACCTTTCATGTCCCCTAAGGTGATTCTGACACTCTGTAACCCAGAATCTCTCACCTATCTCAAATGGAATGTTAGAACAGAATTAACCAGGTTGGAAAAGACCTTTGAGATCATCGAGTCCAACCTATCACCCAACAGTATCTAATTAATCAAACCATGGCACCAGGCACCCCATCCAGTCTCTTCCTAAACACTTCCAGTGATGGTGGCCCCACCACCTCCCTGGGCAGCACATACCAGTGGCCAATCTCTCTTTCTGGGAAGAACTTCTTCCTAACATCCAGCCTAAACCTCCCCTGGTACAGCTTGAGACTGTGTCTTCTTGTTCTGGTGCTGGTTGCCTGGGAGAAGAGACCAATCCCCACCTGGCTGATATTCTTGGTTGCTGTTTGCTTTTGTTTGTGCCAACATGGCCATATCCTTTACTGCTCTTATCAAAACATGTGCTGCTCTTGTGATCTTTGTATGCCACCTGTGATCCCAACATGTCCTAGGACAGCTTTGACTGTAATTGGTGGGCTTGGTTAAAACAATCAGTTTTCAATAAAGGCTCTTTACACCCTCTTTTCCCATCAGGTGATATCTAACCAACATTCTATTTCCAAAGCCTGGAGGCAGCTGTTTGCCTCCAAAAGAAAACAAACATGCTTTCAGATTGACTTTGACAGCTGCACTTCTCGTGGAAGAGATCACTCACATAAAATCATTCCTGCTCATGGGTTTTTATCTTCCAGGACCTGGGCAGAATTGACTTTAGACTGAGATCACCTTTCCTGCCAGGCTTGTGTCAATGTCTCTCCTACATGACAGCTTTTTTGGACCTGCTCTTGAAGTCCTTTAACTGAAGAGCATATTTTAGAGCTGTGTTATTGTTACTCCTCATTTCCCTCTTCTACACAGCATGAAATCCTAGCACACAATCAAGCAGCCAACCCCAGGACTACTATGTTTAATGTTCTTCTAATGCCTATCATTAGGAAGTATAAATGCCAGAGAGTTGTCTGGGTCCCTCATAAATAAATACATCCATCCTTGGGGATAAATTACACCAACCCTCCAAGAGCAGGAGAAGCTGCCCAGCAGGGACGCATCAAGGGAAACTTTGACCAAAACAAACACAATGCTCCGTGCCACTTGAAATACCCATGCAGAACAGAGCTTTTATTCCACAGCACTATTGAAAACCCTCCCATGCAGTGAACTGCTCAATACTTCATTTATCTCTTGCATCTTGCCAGGCTGCAGGACTGAGTTAACTCTGCCAAGATTTTCAATACGGGAGGTTAATGTAAACCCAACTCATTTCTTCCATGCCCTATTGTGCTCCACAACTAGAAATAACAGCTTGCCTGCTTCCTGTACAGTAGAAGCAAAGAAACCGTAGGGCCTTTAGAAGAAGAACCTGAATGCAAGCCAATCATCTTGCTTCTTGCTCCTGCTGGCTCTTGTATCCAATTACAAAGGAATAATTCACCATCCAGGCTATTTCTACAGCATTTCAAACCGGGCACTGAAGTATCAAAAGTGATTGTTAGCCTGCCATGCTCCTGAGAAGGGAAATAAGGAGGAGATAATAGAAAGACAGAAATGACCCAGATCACTGAGATATTCTTTATGGTTTATCACAAAGGAGTTTCCCAAGAGGCCTTCATGTCATGCCCTGGGCACACACACCGTCACACACATGGACAACCCAGAAAGATAACGAGGGAGGGGGACACTGCTGTTTGTATCAGTGTGGACACTGCTTTCATTCAAGACATTTATTCCTGTAAAAATATATCCCCTTTGTATCTCGGCGTGCATGGCCTCGCTTTCTCCTCTAGATGACACTGTGTCTGCTTGGATCCTGGAGCTGGAATACCAGAAGCCCTTCAGCACCGGCAAAGTCATGTGGAAGAAAACCGCACCAGCATCTCCACGCACTATTGTTGTCTCCAGTGATTTCTGTGGAACTCAGAGTTGCCTTAAGGACTCAAAACCACTGACTCTCAGTATCTGAGCAGCAGCCAGCGTTACATACATGTCATGTAACGTGTGAGCAAGTTGCAGAGGTGGTTTGTGTATTTCTATGAGCTTTCTCTCTTGGTTTGTCTGTCTTTGGCTGCAAATACCATGATGCCAAGGGCAGCAGTGCAATTTGCAGCCCCAGGCAATTCCCTTTACTACCAGGTAAAATTCCATGCTGAAGTAGACTTACAGCCCTGCCAAGCTACAAGACTCTCTGGACACTGAAAAGAATAGAATACCCAGAGCTGAAGCTAACTGCATGCACTCCCTGGGTACCTCCGGGAGAGAGAAATCTCAGTGGGGAGGAAGGGTTGGGAAGTTGGGCTTGCATCTGAAGTCCCTTGGAATGCCTCTGATTTCCCCAGGGTTACTCCTGATTTATGGTGAAGTAATTGGCACCAGATTCAGACTCAGGACAGTTCAAATGCATAAAAAAAAAACCTACAAAGAGATTAATTAGCAACAAAGCAGGAAATAAATGCAGATGGCTCTAGGGGAATTTACCAAAATGCCACTCCTTTTGGTTGGTGCCTCAGAGGTTGACAGCAGGACTCAGAAGCTCCTAACTCTTTCTTTCTATGATATGAAAATGAAGACTGAATATCACCAGCTGCAGGATAATTTTATACACTCTTCAGTGTCAGATGGCGCCAAAAGATCTGGCCAAAACGCGAACGAAAGGCACCTAATACACTGATAGCGAGACTGGAGGCTATTCTCCTGTTGTTGTTTGTGTCCCATTAGTCATGTTTTGAGCAGGAATATCTTGTGGAAAAGACAGACAGGGAGGAGTGGGTTGACACACGAATCTAAGTTTCAAGTGCAGGAAGAGTTACTTGTCTCCTGAAAGCTGGAGAGAGACTCAGGCAGAAGCGAGCTGGAGCAGGTGAACTCTGCAGAACGTTCCTTGGTGATTCATTACCCCCCAAAAAAGAAAGGGACACCTTAAAATTGATTGTTTGCCTCTTCTTTGTTTATCTGGAAGATGGAAGAGTGAGATCTCTTAGCTTGCTCTGAACGTGGGCTGCCAGTTTCACACTGCAGTGTCAGAAGGCTGGTACCAGCCCAGGTGTCTATAGATTGACTCATAATTTTACTCTGTGTAATGAATAAACAAACCTTCCTCTGTAAGATTGAATTAATCTGGATGTATTTGCCTAGGTATAGACATTGCAGATGTTTTAATTTAGGCAGTTTGCACTGTCAAAGTGGCTGGGTTGGCTTAGCCCTCAATTTCTGTTCGTGCAGGCAGAATTCAGAGTGGCTGTTGCAGGCTTTTTGACCATGGGAAGGACAAATCCAGCTGAATATCACCAGAGGAAAAGAAGTTAAGAGAAGTTTAACTCCAGTGCATGGAGCGGTTGCCATAGCAAAAATGATGGAAGCCACTTTGCTTCAGCTGTTGAGAGCAGGACTGACAAATGCATGTGATACTTTAGTCAGGAATATTTCTGCAGCTGAGATGAACATCTCCTCTAATTTCCACTTTCCTGATCAAGAAATGAATTGAGAGAGAAAAGGAAAACTGAGGAAGAGAAGTTAACCCTTCTGAAAAGGGACTCCAGCCCTGCAGACCTCAGGGGAAAGAGAAGAGGCTGTGGATACAAGGGGTAGAAGATACCAGATGACCTACCCCAGCTGAGACCCAAGTGCAGTGATGCAGTTAAACACTCTCTAGTTTGGCCTTGCCAATGGATGTGTTGGATGAGGCACTTGGTGCCATGCTTTAATTGATTAGATGGTGTTGGGTGATAGGTTGGCCTTGATGATCTCAAAGGTCTTTTCCAACCTGGTTTATTCTGTTCTAGTCTAGTCTAACACCTCTGTGGCTCACTCTCTACCTTCTTGCTTCAGGGAGGACTTAGATCCCAGGAGCAAATGCTAATAATTTACAATTCTCAGCTTGGTGCTGAGTCTGGCCCATGTGGGGACCCATTCTGATGTGTTCCTCTTGGCTACAGCTGACAACTCCAGAGGGGGCTTTGATCCTTCAGTCCTTTCTATCCCATGGATGAAGAAGATAATAGCAAATTAAAAACCAAACCAAACCTTTTTATTTCCTTTTCAGTGTCCAATTTTGATATTTCTTCACTTCCTCAAAGATTTCTTTTTTTCCCCTCAGATCACACCCCATCAAAGGCCCCAGTTTGTGGGGAATAGGTTGTTCTCTGTCCTCTCATCATCCACCCACACAAATACTCCTGCCTGATCACAGTGCCATACCATCCTCATGACTGTGGGTGGGTGTGCTAGAACTTGTAGAGATCAGTTGTAATTGGAATAAAAACAGGTCTGTGGTCTTGCCTGGGCCAGTGCCTGCTAGTGGAGGGATGGAAGCCTGAGGAGAGCATGCTGCAGATGATGCAGAGAGACAAAGAAGGGACTCCTAAGTCACTGAGTACCAGCTACAGGTAACTGTGTCACACAATACTTCAGTTCAGCTTCATCTTACAAATTAATCCTTATTTTATGTGCTCCCTCTCTTCCCAATAAACAGTGTGGAGTGTGGCTGCTCTGGGAGAGCTTTCCAGTAAGCAAACAGATTACTTCCTCTTATTGGTAAAGCTGGCTTTTCAAGGCTGCCACATTCAGGGCTCCCAGTGATGTTCTCAGCATGGTATCTCCAATAAATATGCATTTGTCAGGGGAAAACAATTTCTAAGACTGTTTGCATCCAGGTCTCTTGTAAACTCCTCTCCTTACAGGTTACACATCCAGCTTCCACCAGTCCTTGCCTCTTAACAACCTGTTATTTGCTGTAAAAAAAAATCACCTTTAGCTTCTTCAACCTACATCTGAGCTCCCACTCTGTTTCAGCCCAGAAAACCAGAAACCTAGAGGTGGGCTTCTGCTTCCTGCTTTCAGAGTCTTTCCCTTACCCTCCACTGATTTCTCTCTTGCCATTTTAATTCTGTTACTACAGCAACCTTGTATTTCTTGCTTTGGCAAAGTTGACATGTAAGCATGGGGACACACACAAGGCCTCTCTAATCAGCACTTATGTGGTCTAAAACATTTAGCTCATCTGCTCAGAAGACTTATTAAAACGTTCAACCCATCTGCTGTGGGAGGCTTGAGGGAAACCGGAGCCAACATTTCCCCACTCGATTTCCTGTCATGCAGCCTGACCAAAGCCACTCCTTTCAGCAGCACACAGCAATGGTGCCTCTGCCATAAGGCACAACACTTGCATGTACGTGGTCTTTGGACACACTTAAAAGAATGTCAACTTAGTCTTCTGCAGTGACTGCTGGTTAAAAGGTTGTGCTGACATTTGCCTTTCAGAGGGCTAAATGCTAGAAAAATCATTTGACTGCAGCACAAGAAATTCAGAGCAACATCTCTCTGAATGTTTCCTTCACCTTCAGATACAATACAATACAATACACCAGGTTGGAAGAGACCTTCAAGATCATCATGTCCAACCCATCAACCAATCCAAGCCACCTAAACAACTAACCCATGGCACCAAGCACCCCATCAAGTCTCCTCCTGAGCACCTCCAATGAAGGTGACTCCACCACCTTCACAGCAGCCCATTCCAATGGGTAATCACTCTCTCTGTATAGAACTTCTTCCTAACATCCAGCCTAAACCTCCCCTGGTGAGATGCTGGGAGGGAAACATAACAGCAGATTTCCAGGCAGCTGGCTCAAAGGATGGGACCAGCCCCAAGGCAGGGGGGTCCTTTAAAGGAGCCATGTTACCTGTCTGGCAAGCTGGCATTCCCTTTTCCTATTTTTAGCACTATAGTTGTCTGGAGAGATGTGCAATATTCTCTGTTCAGTTTTGAGCTGCTCTGTGGCTCTTGTCATCCCCCAAGGAAACACCACAATTCTCTTTAGTTCCCTCTCCATCATCTCATACCATTCAGGCTGCCTCTTGGTAATCTGTGTGATGTTGCCCAAGTCTGCATCTCTCCCAAGGGAGCTGGAGGCAGTGGTGATTTTGTAAGATGCAGAACTACCACCATTGATCCAGTTATAGCTGTGTTTGCATTCACACTTGATCATTCACAGTAAGTATTCCTCTCCAGTTTGCTATCAGTGTTGGACTAATAGCAAAGTGTGAAAATCTCCGCTCTCTTCACTCAGCAGTTCTGCAATCCTTCCTGCTCGTGGCCATGGACTATGTTAGGAAGCAGAAAGTAGTTTGATGCTTATTTGCTTTAGGACTTGGCTTTAACAGAGATGCCCTTGAAGGGAATGGCAGCAACAGGATACAGGCTGTGGAGGGAAGCTGCAGGGTGAAGCTTAGACCAGTGTTAATATGCTTGAGTACAAGCTACGAAGGTAACTGCAGCGTGAAGATGATCAGCAAGCAAAAAGACCTTCAGCCAACTGTCTGGACAATCACTGTGAATTGACTGAGGCATCTCAGAGAAGATTTAATCATATGAAGCTTGCTAGCACATCTCACCTGATGTACCTGATGGGTGGTTGTAGTCAATTTCCCTTCACAATGATCCTGTTTCAAAACCAAGTTGTGTGGAGCAAACCTGCTAAGCAGCCAGTTCATCTCTCTATCACTGGTGGAATTTACTTCTTTAACTAGCTCTGGGTGTTACTGAGCTATCAGGGGAAGTGCTGTGACATTGAACTGCATTTCCTCTGCAAGAGGATATCAGCATGCAGTTGTCTTCTCTGAAGATCATGACGAGGAGCCTGTGATGTCTGTGCAGGGCTTGTGTGTGTGTGTGATGCTGTTTTGCTTTAGTTTTTTTTAATGAGGAAAGAAAACTATCCAGTTCACTGCCTACATTAGGGGCTTGAAACATGCTTAAAAGCACTAGGAATGCCTTTAAAATGCAGACCTCGTACTAGAGATAAACCATCTACCCCGAGAAGAGATGCTTTGATACCTTAGATGTATTTGTTTGTTTGTTTTAGAGGGGAGAAAAGAATGGTATGTTTTACTGATACAGCTATTAACCATCCAGATTGCTCAAAGGCAGCAGCAGGTTCATTTAAAATGTAAATGAGCCCTTCCAGCATCGGTGCTTCAGATCCTACAGGCTGCTGTTATGTGAAATTGGATGGAGCCTTCCCACGGCACAGCTGAACAGTTAGGCTGGCCTCCCCCCTCCACCCTGTTATGACCAACACGAAACAACACTCCTATGGGCTTGAGAGCTTCTCTCCAGATTAGGAGGGCTGCTTAATTACAGAAGACAGGGGCAATTAGCTGAGTCCCTGTGCTGCTCCCAAATGGTCCCCTTGGGAAATGCCACTTAGCACTGGAACAGCAAGTGGACATTGACTCGTGGATTCCCCACACCCTTCTGGGAGGGACTATTCTCTTCAATTAATGTTCGCAGGCTAACGACTGGAAAAGAGCATAAACCACGAAATGCAATGGGACTGAGGAAGGCTCTCTCTCTTTTTAATACTGAATCATTGCATGCTTTGAGCTTCTATGGAGTTCTGCTCACCCCTGGATCCCTACCCAAAGAGCATCCTGCCAGATCTCTTGGAATAACAGCTGAAAGAATACTTCTGCCTTGGAGCGATGCTGGTTTAGGGGCATATTCAAGAGTGAGACTACATCTGGGATATTATGTCCAGTGTTGGGCTCCCCAGGTCAAGAGGGACAGGGAAATACCAGGGAGAGTCAAAGGGCTGGCTATGAGAATGATCAAAGGACTAGGACATCTGTCTTATGAAGAAGGATGGTGTTGGGTTGGACTTGATGATGTGGAAGATCTTTTCCAATCTGGTCAATTCTATCCCATTCTAGAGGCTGAGGTCAATTCTATCCCATTCTAGAGGCTGAGGTCAGGGCTGAACTGAATGTGAGTGTACCTGATCACACCCATCTGGACTCCACAATGTAAACTCACAGATGTGCTTACAGGAGAACAGTAACTGCATACTGAAGCACTTTTTCTTTGCAGTGTTAAAACCCATTAAGCTTTCCCATTTACTTATTTTTCCCCTCCTGGGCATGTGAAAATTCTTACATTTTTCAAACTGTGTTGAAACTACTTCAGGTGAATTGTCCTGCCAAAAGAATAATAGAATCAATACGGTTGGAAGGGACCTCAAAGATCATCAGTCCAACCTGTCACCCAACACCTCATGACTACTAAACCATGGCACTAAGTGCCACCTCAAATCCCTTTTTGAACACCTCCAGGGATGGTGACTCCACCACCTCCCTGGGCAGCACATTCCAATGGCCATTTACTCTTTCTGTGAAGGACTTTCTCCTCACCTGCAGCCTAAACTTCCCCTGGCACAGCTTGAGACTGTGTCCTCTTGTTCTAGTGCTGGTTGCCTGGGAGAAGAGACCAACCCCCACCTGGCTACAACCTCCCTTCAGGTAGTTGTAGAGAGCAATGAGGTCTCCCCTGAGCCTCCTCTTCTCCAGGCTAAACACACCCAGCTCCCTCAGCCTCTCCTCACAGGGCTTGTGCTCGAGGCAAGAAGGAGGTTTTCTCATCCAGAACCAAGTTTCCCAACTGCAACATGGAATTTTCTGTAAGTAGGGTTAAAATAAATGAAAGACAGCAGAAACTCTGAAGGAGATCTCAATTTCTGCTTCTATATCAGTCTCTCCCTTACTTCTGCATATTCTGGTTTGCATTCCAACCTCCGGAGAGGACTTGCACACCCCTATTAAACGTAATCAAGCACTTGGTGAACTTATTTCCAAGGATCTAAAATGGAACCATGATTTGCATGCAATTAAAAGAACATAAATCTTTCCCATTGGTTCTGAACATGCTGTATCCCAAAGGAAAGGGAAAGGCTTTCATTTGCTTCCAACTGTGTCCAGTTCTGGGCCCCTCAATTTAAGAAGGACATTGAGACACTTGAATGTGTCCAGAGAAGGGCAATGAGACTGGGGAGAGGCCTTGAGCACAGCCTCATGAAGAGAGGCTGAGGGAGCTGGGGTGGTTTAGCCTGGGGGGAGGAGGCTCAGGGGAGACCTTCTTGCTCTCTACAGCTACCTGAGGGGAGGTTGCAGACAGGTGGGGGTTGGTCTCTTCTCCCAGGCAACAAGAACAAGAGGACACAGTCTCAATCTGTGCCAGGGGAAGTTTAGGCTGGAGGTGAGGAGAAAGTTCTTCCCAGCAAGAGTTACTGGCCATGGGAATGTGCTGCCCAGGGAGGAGGTGGAGTCACCATCCCTGGAGGTGTTCAAAAAAGGCTTGGATGTGGCACTTGAAGCCATGGTTTAGTTAGTCATGAGGGCTTGGGTAATAGGTTGGACTTGATGATCTCTGAGGTCTTTTTCATCCTTATTGGTTCTAGAATTCTACAAACTGAGCTGGTCTGTCAAAGTTAACGTTAGGGAGGGGGGGGGAGGAAATTTCAACCTGCCACAACAGCACAATCTAAGCTTTGCTGCTCAATACAGACACAGTGTGTGCATGGCAAAAATAAATCACTAAGCAGTTACACGTGGTGCCAGCACTGCCTGAAACCGCTGATCTTATGACATTGGCCTCGGGAGTGCAACCCTGCCCCTGCCGAGGCTTTGTCTCTGCTTCGCTGAGTAGTGAAATAAAAAAAAGAAGAAAATTTGTAGGAATGAAGCTTCTGGCAAGAGAAGAGGGAGGATGTGAGTTACACACTTGCCAAAAAAGAATAAGGGGGGAAAAAAAAGGGTAGCTACCAGAGCAGGGCAAAATGTGCTGAATTGCACTTGAAATCCCCCCAGAACTTCTGCTACTCCCCATTGCTATTATAAGCTGAGCTCTCCGTGAAGTTCTTATCCTGAATTTTGTACTGATCCTAGGTAGGCGTCTAGACAGTGCAGCTCTGTGTGCTGATGGGCCTGCTGAAACCTGCCTGCCTTCACCTCGCTTTTCTGTGACTAAGTTAGAGAAGAACGCGCCCCGAGGTGTCCTGGAGCATGCCGGTGTGCGCAAGGCAGCCCCCAGCTCCCCGAGTCCTGCCTATGCGGTAGGTGTCCTTGGTCTGGTGTGGAGATGCCATACAGCCAGTCCACTGGGGACTTCCTCCTAGCAGGGGACTGAAAGAAAAACCTACATCCAGATGGTGTCTCCAGCACCTTCTCTCCCTCTCTCTTGCTGCTGCAGGACGTTAGGCTGGTTCAGGTAAGCAAGATCCTGGACCCAGGTTAAGGCAATCCCTGATACCAATACAAGCTGCTGGATCGCAGAATCACCAAGGTTGGAAGAGACCTCAAAGATCATTAAGTCCAACCTGTCACCACAGACCTCATGACTAAACCATGGCACCAAGTGCCACGTCCAATCCCCTCTTGAACACCTCCAGGGATGGCGACTCCACCACCTCCCTGGGCAGCACATTCCAAGGGCTAACAACTCTCTCCGTGAAGAACTTTCTCCTCACCTCAAGACTAAACTTCCCCTGGTGTAGCTTGAGACTGTGTCCTCTTGTTCTGGTGCTGGTTGCCTGGGAGAAGAGACCAACCTCTCATGGCTACAACCTCCCTTCAGGTAGTTGTAAAGAGCAATATGGTCTCCCCTGAGCCTCCTTTTCTCCAGGCTAAACAATCCCAGCTCCCTCAGCCTCTCCTCCTAGGGCTTGTGCTCGATGAAATGATTTGGGGCAGCTCTGCAAAGGACTTGGGTGTACAGATGGATAAAACCCTGGACATGCATCAGCACTGTGTGCTCACAGCCCTGAAAGCCAACCACATCTTGAGTTGCATCAAGAGCAGCATTCCAGGTCAGTTTGGACAGGGTTCTGAGCAACCTGATGTAGTCAAAGATGTCCCTGCTCAGAGCAGGGGGGTCAGACTAGGTGACCTTAAAAAGCCCCTTCCAAGCACAAAACATGCAATGATTTTCTTCCCCCCCCCCCCCCCCCCCCCATGTATTTTTTATTTCATGAGGCAGTGAAGTCCTTGGTTGGGGTATCTTTAGCTGACTTTGGACATATGCCTCTTGTTTGTGGATATTAGAGGACACAGTCTCAAGCTGCGCCAGGGGAAGTTTAGGCTAGAGGTGAAGAGAAAGTTCTTCACTGAGAGAGTCATTCGCCATTGGAATGTGCTGCCCAGGGAGGTGGTGGAGTCACCATCCCTGGAGGTGTTCAAGAGGGGACTGGACATGGCACTTGGTGCCATGGTCTAGTCATGAGGTCTGTGGTGACAGGTTGCACTTGCTGATCTTTGAGGTCTCTTCCAACCTTGCTGATACTGTGATATTCATGGAGGAACCCAAGGCACCATATGGCTGTGACACCTAGCAGAAAGTTCTGTGCATCCTTGCCTTTTGCACCACTCTCCTGACTTCTGCCAGCTTGGAGGGGATGCCAAGTAGCCTCCTCTCTCCTGTCACTGCTGCTTCTTACCTGCACCCCCAGAGAAGTTGCAAATTTCCCCTATTTACTTCTCTGTAAACTTGAAGGAAGTGCCTGTGCAGAGCAGAGGGAGGCTAGGAGCTGTGGCTTTCCAGTATGCCCATCAATAAAAGCCACCACATAGCTGTCTGCTTTGCAGCAGGATAGCTTGCAGCACATTCTCCTCACGGCAAGGCTGACATTTGGTTTTATTAACAAACCCGAGAAAGTGGTGCAGAATTAACAGCAGGAGGGATTAGATTACTAGAGCAAATATGCTTTGGTGATAGGAGCACAGGTCCAGAAAACCAGGAGCTGGGCTCTGCTTTGGGGTGGGATTATTCCTCTTCACCTCTGTTTTATGGTTTATATGCCAAGAGTGTTAGCAGCCCCTCAGGAAAGGATGTGCTGGCATTTATGTGTTGGGTGTAGGAAAAAGCACTGAGATCTTGAGATAAGTGAGGCAGAGAGAGCACTAACGACAGACACATGCAAATCCCACCCATAATTCCCTCCAGTAAGTGGATACCTCGAAGACTGAAATCATCTCCCTGGGTTTTATACTAGGGAAAACTACTAGGGAAAAAAACTTCTGGGGAGCACGGGCAGGAGGCTGCTGTCACCGAGCTGCTGGCTGCCTTTCTCGCTTGGCTGGGGAGGGTGAGCCCTTGCCGGGAAATCACCAGATGGCGCTCAGAGAAACGATGCTCAAGTGTCCCTTTCTACTTCTCTTTAAGCAATTAAAGCTGGAAAAGGGTTTATTTGTGAAATTGTGACTCAGTTCCTTCGGTAAGAAGCACTTGCATCAGCCAGGATTTGTTGAGTGGCTGAAGACAATCATTCCTCTAATTCGGAGCTAGCAGTCAGAGTCTACTTTCCATCAGCCAAAGGAAAAACACAGTGCTGTGTAATAAATCACTGGCATGAGGCAGTCAGTTTTACTGTTCCTCTTAGCTTCGTTTCAGTGTTAATCAATATTTGCTGGGATTTGTTAGGTTATATGGACAAATCCTGAGGTCTGTACTCGATTTCCATCAAGGCATGATGGTTATTAAAGAGAATGAGAGGTTCGCCTGAGTGGCAACCATGTAATAAAGCAAAGATTTAAAGATCTGAATTTCTCACCCTTCCTTACTGCTCCACAAACAGATTGACTTCCCCTTGCAACCCTTCTTGCAGAGAAGTTTGCTCATTTCGGAAGCTGGAGAAGTTCACTTTCAAGTAGGTTAAGCCAAAAGGTGCCAAAAATGCATTTTTCTCCCAGTCTATTATTGTATCTTACACTGTAAGTGAGAAGTAGCTTCACCAAGGAATTGATTTTTTTTTTTTTGCAAAAGAAACTGGAGCCATGGCTGGAAGATGATTTTCATAACAGATGCAGCCCTTCAGCAGGGATTCTCAGCTTCTTTCACTGCTGGATAGAAGCAGGCCCTGAGTTCAAGCCTTCTGTTTAAATATTTCATTAAGGGCAAGCATGTTCCCTACCCTCCTCTTAGGGCTCCAACTTTCCCTTTCTAACTTATCCAAAAATCCATTTCCTTTTATTTTCAATTGAGCCCTCC
The DNA here is from genome assembly GCA_015227895.2 of Colaptes auratus. NCBI lineage: Eukaryota > Metazoa > Chordata > Aves > Piciformes > Picidae > Colaptes > Colaptes auratus. The sequence goes on from CM026893.1 coordinate 5,063,089, forward strand.
CCTTGTTTTTCATTTCATGTATCAGCTCCCAGAGACACACAACAGTACTGCAAGCCTCAATAACTTATCTGCAGGTTATTCCGATTCCAGCACTCGAGCCACGATGTTATCTGTGTGGGAAATGCAAGAACTAAACCCAATTCCCTTTTCTGGGTGGAAGCTTAATTACACCAAGGATCCTTTCTTTCCCCCCCCCCTTATATTTCTCTAAGACTTGGAGATACCCACACAGGGCACTTTACAGTATGCTACACTTAAAGAGAACTCATTTCCACACAACTGCTGCACTTTTCTGTATACATCACACACATGCAGAGATCAGGAGGGGTTTTTTCCTAGACCTACCTCTCAGGTTGGATAAATTACACAGCTCCTCTTCCCAGTCTGATTTGATGGCCCACCTGAAAAAAAATCAAGAGTAAAACCAATCTCAATTCAAGACAAGGCAAAGTGGTTTGTAGCTACTTTGTTGTTGTTTTCTTTTTCCAACAAAGTGAAAAGATTTTTTAGCAAGTCACTCCAAATTGAAAGGGAAGCCAAAACAAACACACAAGCCAAAAAGAATATCCCAGCAATCTGCTATGCTGTGCTCTCTTGGTTGATTTCCCTTCCTCACCCCTCCCTCACAGGCTCCCTAGTCTTCATTCTGTTCTGGAATGGAGACAAATGCCAGAATCTCCTTTCTCCTGCCCCCAGCTCCCAACAGACTTTATCACCTATCTCTGTTTGAGATTGTCTCTGGAGAAAAATGCAATGAAGTAATTGCCTACACACACACACACAGAGTCCACACTCAGCTGGCATTTTGCTGCAATTCTATTTCAGCTATGGAGCAGGGGACTTTGATTATTATTACCTTGGCCTCTCTCCTGTTAATTCACCTCTTAAGAGAGTAGAGATGTGCACTACATGCTTGAGCCATTAGGATTCCATTTTGCTGGGCCACCCATTTCTCTGAGATGTTTTGTTTTCTTTCCTTTGGCATCTGTCATGCCTCTTTACACCAAGCAGCAAGCCTTATGCTAGAAAAACAGTAAGCAGAAGACACTGCAACAAAACTGCTAGTGTCACTGCAAGGATCCTAACTCAGCAAAATTGCACAAACATGATGTGAATAACAAGAGGTTTTTAGCTTTACCCAGTTTTGCTCCTTTTAATTGATATTTATTTTAGTGCTTCAGTTGCATTAGCTGCTGTTTGTTTAAAAAGTATTAATAGAATAGAATTAACCAGGTTGGAAAAGACCTTTGAGATCACTGAGTCCAACCTATCACCCAACACCATCTAATCAACTAAACCATGGCACCAAGGGCCTCATCTAGTCTCTTGTTAAACACTTCCAGTGATGGGGACTCCACCACCTCCCTGGGCAGCACACCCCAATGGCCAATCTCTCTTTCTATGAAGAGCCTCCTCCCAACATCCAGCCCAAACCTCCTCTGGTGCAGCTTGAGCCTGTGTTCTCTCGCTCTGAAACAGGTTGTCTGGGAGAAGAGACCAACCCCCACCTGGCTACAGCCTCCCTTCAAGTAGTTGCAGACAGCAATAAGGTCTCCCCTGAGCCTCCTCTTCTCCAGACTAAGCAACCCCAGCTCCCCCAGCCTCTCCCCACCAGCCCTACTGTGCTACAAACCCCCCCACCAGCCCTACTGCCCCTCTCCGGACATGTTCCAGCAACTCAATATCCTTCCTAAACTGAGGAGCCCTGAACTGCACACAGTACTCAAGATGACACTAGCCTGGGGAGGGGGAGTGTTGGCTTGCTTGAGGGTAGGAAGGCTCTGCAGAGACATCTGGCCAGGCTGGCTCAAGGGGCTGAGGCCACGATGGAGAAAAGTTCAGGGAAGGATCAAGGTGAGTCTCAGTTGTACCCAGCCTAGTGCTGAGTCTTTGTTAGACAGTGGGGCAGAAGGCTCAGCATGGATTACAGCCACAGAGTTGGGATTGTGACATCATTTTGCTTCATGGATATTTTTTCTTTCCCCCTTTGTGGAAGGTCTTTAATTTAGAAAAAAACAAAAGAGATTTATGTAGAAATTCAATTACAATCCTGTGACTGATTCACAGGCCACAGTCCCAGGCCACTAATTTATAGGACCAGAAACCCTTGTGCTCATATAAGTTAATTTGAATGCAAATACGTGCAAACCCATGAAAAATAGCTACTTTCCAGACCTATGCAGAGACACAAATGTTTTCCCCCTTCTACTTCCCTACCCACAGGAGCAGGGAAGGCATGAGCACAGCAGGTAGGAAGAACACTTCAACACCTGAGAGCGATCAAACACTCCAGCAATATCAAGGCAGCTTTGCTCAGGGTAATGCAGCTTTAGGAAGCTCCAAGGTTGCATCCAGCATCCTGTGCCTCCTGGGAAGGAAGCCAGAGCTCTTCCCACAGATCTGCACAGCTAGGAAAGAAAATCATTACACAAGCCAGCTTAATAGAAGCCCAGAGGAAGGGCAGTCTTGGGTCTCTTAATTTTTTCATTGGTTTTGATTAAAAGGTGGCTTACAAATGGAAAGCTACCTTGAAACCCAAATTCAGCAGTGTAATCCTGCAAGCTCTCAATAAACTAGGAACAATAGATGGTCAAAAAAAGGATCCCTTCCAAGCCAGTGCATTCTATGATTCAGTGATGCTAAGAGGCTTTATTGCTAAAAAGCAAAGGTTTTCCAAAGGTTTGAGGTGATTCTTGCAGTTGTTTTCACGAGGATGCTTTAATAATGGGCAAAACGGGAACCCAGGAGGTTCCATCTGAACACAAGGAGAAGCTTCTTTGCTTTGAGGGCTCTGGGGCCCTGAAGCAGGCTGCCCAGAAAGGTTGTGGAGTCTCCTGTGGAGAGATTCCAAACCTTCTTAGCTATTAGGATCCTGGGCACCCTGCTGTGGGTGACCCTGCTTTAGCAGCAGGGCTTAGGAGAGATGATCTCCAGAGGTCCCTTCCAACCCCCACCGTTCTGAGATTCATTGCTCACTGATGGCCTTATCTGCCCTCCACCCATCACACCAATGCACATGTCAATATTGAAAGAGGTGATGGTGGGGGAAAAAGGTGGCTTTTTAATTTCTTCTTGACATTTGGTCTGGATCCAAATCAGCATAAACTTAGTGAAATGAGCATCTTTCTCAGCTGTAATTAGCCAGGGAGGTTGGTAATCGCTGAGTGTCTGCAAGGTCCTGGAATCTTTTGTTCACCCAATTGTTGGATCATTTTCCAGAGACACTGCCTCTATCCCAAGTTGGTTCTTACAGGAGACCTGACTGAGTAGTGGAGTGAGCTACAGCCAGTTGCCTGTGTCCAGACCAGATGGAGGTATCCAGAAGGAACCCCAGTAAAAGTTCATCAGCTAAACAGTTCTTCACAGGAAGAATGATTGGCCATTGGCATGTGCTGCCCAGGGAGATGGTGGAGTCACCATCACTGGAGGTGTTTAGGAAGAGACTGGAGGGGGCACTTGGTGCCATGGTTTAGTTGATTAGATGGTGTTGGATGATAGGTTGGACTCAATCTCAAAGGTCCTTTCCAACCTGGTTAATTCCACCTCCTTGTTTTGATTACTTTTTGGGGATGAAACTCTTTTCCTGGACAAGCTATGAACATATTTACATTACTCCATGCTGGTACCTGGCAGCTACCTGACTTCTCCCTCTACCTTTCTCCCCCTCCTCCCCCCCCCTTTTTTTTCCCCCCCTAAAGGGAGAAAGGCAGAGAGAAAACAAAGGGAATCACTTCCATGGGGAATTGTCAAGAATCTGAAATCTGACCTATCCTGTCTGACCCCTCCCCAATCAATAATCACGTTAGCACATCTGTGTGACAGAAATAATAGCTTTTGTCTCCCAAAGCTGCAGAGTCCTGTTGCCAGGCAACTCCATCCTGAGGCAACAAACAGGGAAGAGAGGGTGTGTGGGAGGACCAAGCCCGAGCGCAAGAGCTGCTGCTTGTGCTGCTGGTAGCTATAATTGGGGAAAGCTTGGAATATACTCTTTCCACCAGAGATTCAAGATAACAAAGCCTGCCAGGCTCAGAAACTTTCAATTAGGTGGCCACTGCTTCATCTTGTTTTGTCCTGATGTTACGGAAAAGCTTTGGGGATGCTTCAGAGAACTGAGCTGCAGATCAGGGTGGCTTGTACCAGGGATGCTAAGCCCACTGCAGCAGAAGGGTAAACAGGGTCATCCTATCCAAGTGTGTGGCAAAGCACTGCCTTAACCTGCTTCAGTGGTTGATCATCCTCAGGGGCCAGACTTTTCACTCTCCACCACAAGAGATTGCAGCAGCTCAGCTGTTGCAGTCTTATTTGCGTACAGTTTTGGTCCTAGCTTGGGAGCCTCAGCATCACGTGGTTGGAGAAGAGCATTTCACTTGATTAATCAAATCTAAGCCTGTTCATGCCAGAGAGAGAGAAGTCCCTAAAATAATAAAAGGTAGGTGTTGAGAGAGATGGAATGGGAATTCCTTTTGGTCCTTCCCAGCATGTTGCAGCATGGAAAAACCTCAGAGAGGGGGGAAAAATTCTCTTGGATAAAAAGAGACTGCATCCTTAGGGACACCAGGGAAAACCCACCAATCCCCCTCAATAAAAACCTGAAGACTAGAACTGCATTTATTTTCAGCTCTAAGTCTCTGACCTGTGTTTGCATAAGTGCATTTATCCCACCCTGGTCTTACAGCCAGCCACGTGAGGATGCAGTCAGAATGGACATGGGGAAAACCAGAAAGGGCTAATACAAGGGGTCTAAAAATCATCCAAACTGCTGACACAAGATGAGCTGAACCCAGAAGCAAACTCAAAACACTGGAGATCACCACTGGAAAATATCCTGAGGAGGAGGAGGACTGAAAACATTGAATGCCAGCTTTGATTGTCTCTTATTTACACAAGGTTCCCTTTCCAGGGCTCCTCTTTTAGAAGGAGATGTGTGCAAACACTGAGGTATACAGAGCTGCTGCAAACACTCAGACTTCCTGCCAGGGAAGTACTACACTGCCCTTATGTATTTGAGATTCAATGCATGAAATCCAGCCTCAGCCTGCTGAGAGCTCTCTCACCTGCACAGCCCTACCAGGCAAGGGTCCTGTCCACAGAGCAGGTGCACATACAGCACATCCGAGTGCTGCAGTGGCACTACCAGGAGGAAACTTGGTATTATTTACAGCTAGGATATAGCTCAGAGCAGTGGCTTAGTCACCACCAGCACTTCTGTCTGGTTTTACTGATACCTCATAAATCCAATTTCAGCCACAGGATAGCTACAGCTATGCACATATTTAGCATATAGGGAACATCTTGGAATACATCTCTCTGGTTTCATCTTCACTGAGAGGAAATGGAAGGCTCCCAGTGACCTAAATGACCTGAAGTCAATGAAATTGAGCTCTAAAACATGATCACTGGATCCTCACTGCATGATGAAAGCCAGGCACAGAGGAGTCCCTGTGTGTACAGACATTCACCAAATAAGGGCTGCAGGGGAAAAGAAAAGGTTAAGAGATTCCTCGCATAAGCTATTTAGTAATTGTTATTCAGCCTTCTCCATTTACATGTAAAGTCACTGTATCCAGCTGGGTAGAGAACCATCTTCATAACCTGTCTTATACTCCAAAGCATCTTTGATCTTTGGGCAGTGACTGGCTGGAGAGCAGCCCTGAGGAGAGAGACTTGGGGGTGCTGGTGGACGAGAAGCTCAACATGAGCTCTCAATGTGCACTTGCAGCCCGGAAAGCCAATCAGATCCTGGCTGTATCAGGAGAAGTGTGGCCAGCAGGTCAAGGGAGGGGATTCTCCCCCTCTACTCAGCTCTGGTGAGACCCCACCTGGAGTACTGCCTCCAGTTCTGGAACCCCTATTACAGGAGGGATCCCCAGAGGTGCTGGAAGGTGTCCAGAGAAGGGCCATGAGGATGAGCAGAGGGCTGGAGCTCCTCTCCTATGAGGACAGACTGAAGGAGTTGGGGCTGTTCAGTCTGGAGAAGAGAAGGCTCCGAGGTGACCTCATTGTGACCTTCCAGTATCTGAAAGGAGCCTATAGGAAGGCTGGGGAGGGACTTCTCAGGCTATCAGGTAGTGATAGGGCTAGGGGGAATGGAATGAAGCTGGAGGTGGGAAGATTCAGGCTGGACATGAGGAGGAAGTTCTTCCCCATGAGAGTGGTGAAGCCCTAGAATGGGTTGTCCAGGGAGCTGGTTGGGGCCCCGTCCCTGGAGGTGTTTAAGCCCAGGCTGGATGAGGCTCTGGGCCAGCCTGATCTAGTGTAGGGTGTCCCTGCCCATGGCAGAGGGGCTGGAACTAGATGATCCTTCCAACCCTGACTGATACTATGATACTTTCCACAGAGACATTTGTAGTGGGTTTAGGACGGCAGAAGTGTGGAACCCACGTCAGAAAGCTTTTGCTTCCACATGAATATTTGTTTTGCTGGGGCTCAGTTGCTGAATGCATCACATTTTGGATCTTGGGTTTCTCCAAAGCTGTCTCCCTGCTCTATAGCAGCATTTAAGAGTATTTCTTGTTCTAGACTGCTGTCTACAACTACCTGAAGGGAGGTTGTATCCAGCAGGGGGTTGGTCTCTTCTCCCAGGCACCAGCACCAGAACAAGAGGACACAGTCTCAAGCTGTGCCAGGGGAAGTTTAGGCTCGAGGTCAGGAAAGAGTTCTTCACAGAGAGTTGTTAGCCATTGGAATGTGCTGCCCAGGGAGGTGGTGGAGTCACCATCCTGGAGGTGTTCAAGAGGGGATTGGACGTGGCACTTGGTGCCATGGTTTAGTCATGAGGTCTGTGGTGACAGGTTGGACTTGATGATCTTTGAGGTCTCTTCCAACCGTGGTGATTCTGTGATTAACAGTGGGGTAATCATGCTGGGCTCAGCCATAGCTGGAGAAACCAAACCTTGGATATCAAGCAAGTGTGAGCAGTGCCACATTAGATTCTATCACATTAGATTTGATAGCACCGTTGCCTATAACCATAGATCTGCTCTTTTCCCCTTTTGGCTTTCCTGTGAACTTTGGTTTATGGTCCAAAACACAAGCAAAAAAGGAGGTCCTCTTCCTTTTAAGGACACAGAACATTAAAGGGTAAAGAATAATTATATCCCATCTCATAAGAAAACCAAACAAGCAGGGATTGTGCCTAAGTCTCATGGGAGGGCAGACACAGATTTTACCTTAAAGAAATCAGAGTTAAAGAGTAGAGCTGATAGCAGAGGTTATCTAGGCTTTGCTGCCTACTGGCAAAAAACAAAGGCCTGACAAAAGTCAGTCAAAACTGGGGAGCATGTCAGGGAGCAGGGGGGGGGGACACCATTTCTTGGGCACAAAACTTTGGAGATGTAGACACACCTTAACCTCTCAGTGCTTCAAAAAGGAGTTGCTGAAAAGGAATCCAAAGTTACAGGTCAGGGGAACTACTCTGAAGCTCATCCTTGAAGCACTACAAAATGTTGAAAAGAACTTTGTTCCATATCAACCACTATTTGCTCTTTCATCAACCTGGGACAAAAAAAAACCCAACCCTAACCCCCAAACCAATAATGCAGGCACTCACAGAGCAGAGACGTGCAGGCAGCTGAAACCACATGCCTCCAGGTCTTGTTAGAAAAGCACTGTGGTTATTTGTTAGCATGAAATACCTCTGCACTGCAATGGGGGTGGGGTGGGGAGGGGGCCTTTACTAAAGTGCCTAATTTAATCTTGCAAAGAGTATGTTCCCTTGAACGGAGTGGATTTTATTTGACAGCTCTTAAACGCTTGGATGAATTCAAACATCAAAGAATTGGAGTACACACATTATTTTTTTTTCCTACAGATTCATTTAGCAAGCCAAGCTAACATCCAGATTACTAATAATGAGCTACAGAAGATACTTTTCTAAGGCTTGATGGGCATTTGGAGTCTGAAAAGGAAAAGAAAGAAACTATATTTGCTGCTCAGCTTCCCTCTGGAATAGTGTTTGAAAAGTAACCAGATATCCCTTTAGGAGAGGCTGTTTGTTCTCATGGTTATGCTTGCAGTGAGGAGAAATACAAAAGTGAGGCTACTGCCTTCCCTAACACACACTCTGCAAAGGCTCAGGGCACCAGCATTTTGGCTGCTAAAAAGGCAAAAGCTTCCCAACCTCTTGGCTTCATTGCTTAAGACTCAACAGCATTGCTGCAGTATCTTACAGACAGAACAACTGGCTACCAGCTCACCCAGATGCACCTAAATTAGCTTGACAGATTAGCTTCATAGCTCAGCTACCAGTCACAGCCTGGCTGGAGAAGCAAATCCCCCATTACCCCCCAAAAATATAAATAAAAGAGATGATATTGTGGTCTCATGGCTCAACTTTTTCTGCTGGCAGAAGTTATTATTGATTTATCTTTTCTCTTCCAGTAACTCATCAGAGCAACGTGGTAAATTGAATCCTAGAGGGCTACACCTGAGGTACAGAACAAGATGGTCCCCTTCCCTCAGCAATTTTATTCTGGGGAAAAAAACAAACCCCAAGCAAACAAGCAAAGAAAAATTGCCATAAAGCCACTCTCCAGCTGACACTGAGCCAGTTAAAATAGATTGAAAATAATGGACAAGGCATTCAATTCACAAAGCATTTTGCAAGATCAAAGCACACTTCAAGATAAGGGCAGTGGCAATTGCTCTAATTCAGTTGTTTGATGCTTGCAGAATCTGAGCAAGGAGAATAGTTCACTTAGGTTGGGGTAGCAGTGGGAGCCTCAGGGATTCAGAGGCAGGCAGCACCCCTCCAATATTGAAGGGTGACAACAGGATCTAGAGAGTAGAAGAAAGTAACATCTTGCACAGCTAACAATCATATCCAGCTGTGAACCTACAGTTATTAATAGCCAGAGACTTGTGAAGCTTCAAAGAGATCCAAAAAACAGAGTAGCTCACCAGCTGGTCCTAAAAGTCAGGTACAGCCAGTCTGCCAGGCAGAGGACCCAGATCTGCTCAGACCTGGCCTGTCCTGCACAGCAATACCAGCAAACATCTGGGTTCCCTGGACATTTTGATTTCCATCTAGAAACTTCCTCCAGGCAGGATTAGAGGAATTTTGACATTTATGCAATAGGTCAGACACAGAAGGATGATAGCTGAGATTCCTGGCTAGGCCTAGTGCATGTGGTGTGGGAAACAGGCAGCAAGCCTGCACCCTCCTGGTCTCGTTGGGCTCAGGGACGCAGGCAGCAAGCCTGAACCCTCCTGGTCTCGTTGGGCTCAGGGACGCAGGCAGCAAGCCTGCACCCTCCTGGTCTCGTTTGGGCTCAGGGACGCAGGCAGCAAGCCTGCACCCTCCTGGTCTCGTCGGGCTCAGGGACGCAGGCAGCAAGCCTGCACCCTCCTGGTCTCGTCGGGCTCAGGGACGCAGGCAGCAAGCCTGCACCCTCCTGGTCTCGTTGGCTCAGGGACGCAGGCAGCAAGCCTGCACCCTCCTGGTCTCAAGTGCTCCGGGCTCAGGGACGCAGGCAGCAAGCCTGCACCCTCCTGGTCTCGTTGGGCTCAGGGACGCAGGCAGCAAGCCTGCACCCTCCTGGTCTCGTTGGGCTCAGGGACGCAGGCAGCAAGCCTGCACCCTCCTGGTCTCGTTGGGCTCAGGGACGCAGGCAGCAAGCCTGAACCCTCCTGGTCTCGTTGGGCTCAGGGACGCAGGCAGCAAGCCTGAACCCTCCTGGTCTCGTTGGGCTCAGGGACGCAGGCAGCAAGCCTGCACCCTCCTGGTCTCGTTGGGCTCAGGGACGCAGGCAGCAAGCCTGAACCCTCCTGGCTCGTTGGGCTCAGGGCACATGGAGAGACCAGCTGCACCATGCGCCTGTTGTAGGTGAGAACTTTCCATGAGATCAGCTGCACATGAGCAGCTCCACACCCAAGGACAGGGTTCAAGACAACACATCACTGCTCCTACAAAACCTTTGGCATTCTTTAAGGTTTAAGACCCAGTTAGTCTCCTAATTCCAGAATTAGGAAATTGCCCCCACTCCCCAGAGCTTCCCATGCAGAGCTCTTTTTGCCTCTGTCCCTCCCAGCTCACGCTCTTTCACACCCACCTTCAAGCCAGCACAACTCACAGGCAGAATCTTCTTCAAAGAGCACCCTTTGTTAAAAACCAAAGCTTTCCTTCTCCCCTCTTCCTCCCCTCCTCCCTTTTATACTGTAGCCTTGTCAGGAGTGTTTGCACCTGTCCTCTCACACTCAGCTGTTCTCTATTTTTGCTGAAGATTTCCTCTTTTCAGGGTAGGACAGGGAAAGCAGAGGGTTCCATTCAGTGTTGGCTAGGAGGAGATAAAAAAAAATAATAAATCCTGTCTAAAACACAGCAGAGAGCAAGGAGTGAGGGAAAGAGAAAGAGATAGTGTGCCTGCAGGGAAAGTAGCTTAGGGAGAAGAGTAGGAGGAATACTGATTCTAGACTTGCAGCAGGTCTATTTTTCCTGCAGATAATAATATGGTGTAATTAGGGCACAAAATCACAGCAAATTGCTGAGTGCATGTCTGCAGCTTTCACTAAGAGGGAAAGAAACAAGGGGGCTGGACAGCTCCTCCTGGGGTGAGCACTGAGATGTGTTTTCCCAAACTCACCTAAAGGATCTGTTGCTGCAAGTTAGAAATGTGTATTGGAAATTCAGAGCCTTGCTGTTGTTGTTGCTTATCTCATTATATATTCCTCTGAGCCAGATGTAAGTGTGCTGGTGTGGGTGTACCAAACCAATACTACAACACAAAGACCTATCCTGTGGCCAGCAGGGCAAGGGAGGGGATTCTCCCCCTCTACTCAGCCCTGGTGAGACCCCACCTGGAGTACTGCCTCCAGTTCTGGAGCCCCTAGTACAAGAGGGATCTGGAGGTGCTGGAAGGTGTCCAGAGAAGGGCCACGAGGATGAGCAGAGGGCTGGAGCTCCTCTCCTATGAAGAGAGACTGAAGGAGTTGGGGCTGTTCAGTCTGGAGAAGAGAAGGCTCTGAGGTGACCTAATTGTGGCCTTCCAGTATCTGAAGGGGGCCCACACGAAGGCTGGGGAGGGACTTCTCAGGCTATCAGGTAGTGATAGGACTAGGGGGAATGGAATGAAGCTGGAGGTAGGGAGATTCAGTCTGGATGTGAGGAGGAAGGTTCTTCCCCATGAGAGTGGTGAAGCCCTGGAATGGGTTGTCCAGGGAGGTGGTTGAGGCCCCATCCCTGGAGGTGTTTAAGCCCAGGCTGGATGAGGCTCTGGCCAGCCTGATCTAGTGCAGGGTGTCCCTGCCCATGGCAGGGGGGCTGGAACTAGATGATCCTTGTGGTCCCTTCCAACCCTGACTGATACTATGATACTATACTATGGTACTATCTGGGTCCTGAAAACCCAGGCTGCACAGGCTCTGCTGCTTCCAGAGCTAGACTCAATGCTGGAAACTGGAATCTCTGCAGCATGCCCCCATGATAAAGTATTTTCTTGTCTTCTCACACTCAGCCTGTGCTGGGGAGACCCTTTGCCTTGCCGTTGCTGTGGGCTCTGCTCCCTAAATTCTTCTGAAGAGACCCCAAAACATGTGCAAAGCTGTAAGTCTCTCTTGCAGCCAGCGTGACACAAGAGCAAATCCCTTTATTTAAAGGGAGAAGGATCCAGTTCATACATCCCTCTTACACTGCCATGAGTAGGGAAGTATTCCTGTTCCAGTGTGGTTGGTGCTGGGTTGAAAAACGTTCCAGAGAGCCATGTAGTACAGGTCTGCTCTCCTCTCTTTCAGGTGCTGCAGGACTAATTGCCACCAAATCGGATTTATTCCTCATTGTTTCTTGGCTTCTGTGGAAAATTACTTTTGCCTTAATTTTCTACACACTTTTCTTAAATAAGGACATCAGTCTCCCTGAGAGAAAATCTTTGCTTCAGTGTTCACAGTGTCAGTTTCTGGCACACATATACCTGTAGTGCTGCTCAGAGAAGATGATTGCTTTCAGAGTCCTTTAGCACCGACTGCACCACAAAAGGGCATTTTCCTTGCAGCCCAAGGAGCTGCCTAGATGGAGACATTACTAGATAACTCCTTTCCCAGGGATGTGGTTGTAAACCTCTTGTAAACCTCAGGTGTTGATTTCCCAGAGATTTTTTTAATAACTGTGAGTTTTTATGCTAAAAAGAAATAAAATCAAACCCTTGTAAAGCACTTGCAAGGTCCAGCTGAAGAAGGAATTTAAGTTGAAGTTAAAACAGTGGAAGCTGGAAAAGCTGCAAGTGAGGGATGCAGACAAAACCCAGCAGCACAGACTGCCAGACCATGCCTTATGTGTTGGAAAGAAGGAGACTGGCCTGGTCAGCAGTCCTGGAGCAAAGAGCCTCTGTTATAAGCAGGAGGGAGGGGGAGGCTTCCCACTCCAGTCTGACCTTACAGTCCAGCCACACCAGTATTTGAAGGACTGAATCCTGGATAATCCCTTTTCCCTTGCCTTGGACTGAAGGATGCTGCTGGTGATAGAGGTGTGTGTTTTCACACACAGATATGTGCCTCCATAGCTGGGGAGCTGGTGCTCTTAGAATTAGTTACCAGCTCCCTGGGGTGTCCTGGCACTCCTGCACTCAGCCCCCGTGGGACCTCAAAAAGCCATCGTAAATCAGGTTTTAGTACTCAAGCACCTTATTATTTGCCACTTCCCCTGAAATCACCTTGCTGGCAGGCCAGTGTAGAATATAAATGAGAAAGTAGATGCCTAAGACGAGTTTAAAATATTTTGGCCATTCTGTGCCATGCAGCTTAACCATCTGTCAGGATGCTGATGCTGTCTTGCAGCTGGGATCCGGTCCACAGGCGAAAGCTTCACCTTAAATACAGCTTTCAGTTCAGTCAGGAAAGCTGATGCTTTGTGTCTACCCTATTGTTACACATCCAAACTCTCTATGGTGATTGTATCACCTTCAAGCATTCCCCCCGAGGGTTTCTTGTGAGTCACCATTTAGTCAGGGGTCTCATTTTTAACACTTCCCCCGCGGGACTGCCAGCTGCGTCTGTCTACTGAATAACACTGATGCTCTTTGAACAGAGTGATGCTCTTTGAACATGGTGATATTCTTTGAACATGACTAGGCAGAATTATCTGCTAGCCAGAACATACTAATGAATGTTTCAGTATTTAATTGTAAGCAGATGTTAACTCATTGCAAAGTGAATGTACTTTTCCAGCTGGGGGAGCAATGTTTAAACCTCAATGCATTGCTGCTTCATGGGGAGTAATATTAGTTTAGGTAAGGTGGCAATGGTTCCTTAAGCAAATTCAGCCATTCATTACTAGGTTTTTTGCTGTTTGGGTTGGCTTTTTATTTGGATATTGTGGTAGGATAGAGCAAAGTTCAGAGGCAGATGTGTTTGGGACCAGAAGTGCTCTAACTGTGACTTTGAGAGGTATTGCACAGAAAGAGACATTGGCCACTGGAATCGAATAGGGTAGGGTAGGGTAGGGTAGGGTAGGGTAGGATAGGATAGGATAGGATAGGATAGAATAGAATAGAATAGAATAGAATAGAATAGAATAGAATAGAATAGAATAGAATAGAATAGAATAGACCAGGCTGGAAGAGACCTTCAAGATCGTTGGCATCCAACCCAGCATCCAACACCACCTAATCAACTAAACCATGCAACCAAGCACCCTATCAAGTCTCCTCTTAAACACCTCCAGTGATGGTGACTCCACCACCTCCCTGGGCAACACATTCCAATGGCAAATCACTCTGTCTGTGTAGAATTTCTTCCTAACATCCAGTCTGAACCTCCCCTGGTGCAGCTTGAGACTGTGTCCTCTTGCTCTGGTGCTGGTTGTCTGGGAGAAGAGACCAACCCCCACCTGGCTACAACCTCCCTTCAGGTAGTTGTAGAGAGCAAGAAGGTCTCCCCTGAGTCTCCTCTTCTCCAGGCTAATCAACCCCAGCTCCCTCAGCATCTCATCACAGGGCTTGTGTTCCAAACCCCACACCAATTTTGTTGCCCTTCTCTGGGCTGCCCAGGGAGGTGGTGGAGTCACCATCACTGGAAGAGTTTAAGAAGAGACCAGATGCAGCACTTGGTGCCATGGTTTAGTTGAGTAGATGGTGTTGGGTGATAGGTTGGACTTGATGATCTTGAAGGTCTTTTCCAACCTGGTTAATTCTATTCCCATTCCATTCCATTCCATTCCATTCCATTCCATTCCATTCCATTCCATTCCATTCCATCCCATTCCATTCCATTCTTCTATTCTATTCTAATGGAAGCTCCTATTTTCAATAGTTCAAACAAAACCTGAAGAGGTGCTTAGAGCTTCAAATGGGCCTGACTAACAAATCTCTCATGAATAAGTAAATAAATACTAGCTGATCTACAGAGGAGCATAAAGATGGACTATTTGTTCTGAGTGATTGTCTGTCATGGCTTGCCTTTGTGCTTTCAGGAATTCACACAGAAGCATTAGATTAAAATAATAATAAATTAAGAAAGCAGTTTGAGAGGGTTTCTGGTTTAAATAAATAGTTTGATGGCTCTGTCTTTATTGCTAGACAGCTTATTGCTGAAGTTAAAATGTGCTCTATGTTTAGAGGCAGCTTCAGACTTGATCATACTCCCTGGTCTTAAAACCTGGGAATCAATCCCATTACAATATATCTTTGTGCCTTCACATCTAAACTGCAGTTGCATGATCATTGATTGCTGAGTGTGGAAGTTTCAGCAGGTCCCCCTCAGCCTCAGATTTGTCTTGTGTATGGATCTGTGCTGCAAGGAACGCTTCCCATGGGGATTTGTAGAAAACAATTGTGCCTTGTCACTTTACAGATGATGAATGGAAGGAGAGATCAAATGCCTTCTAGTGAGAACAAATCTTTTGTGGAGCAAGTGCTGATCTCAAGTTGTTTGCTTCCCTTTTCAGTACCTGAGCCATGAGCTCATTCTGCTCCTGCGCTGACGCTAATGAAGACACCATAAATGGGCCCATGACAAAACTGCAAAGCTTTCATGCTTTGAAGCTCACCTGGAGATGAATGCCATGGCCTTACTGTGGTATCCCCTCCTTCTTGTCCATTGTGGCCAGTGTGCAAGTATTAATCAATTAATCATCTCTGAAGTTTAATCAAGGGCTGAAGTTGTAATCAATTGGCAGCCCGGTGCAACACAGGGATGTTTGCCTGGCTGGCTGCCTGACCCTCCAAGCTTAATTAGCAATTATCTCTGCTGAGTGACCCCTTGATCCTGCACAGTTTGGCTGAAAGAAGTGCATCCAAGTGGTAATTTCACCTTTTGCCTCCATCATTTGGTATTTTTCTAACTGTTTATTAAATTCCCAGCCTCTCCAGAGGTTGCAAAATGGGAACATCTTTAGCTGAACCTGCAATTACTCTAATGAGAAGATGTAATGAAGTTACCATTAAAGAAGATGAAATATTTTCTTATGTTCCTCTCCCTCTTACTCATAACCCTCCTGTTCTCCTTCCCCTGAAACTGCAAAGAACTGGCATTTCCAGGAGAAACTTCCAAGAGGAATCTGTGGTAAGATTAGTTGCAGAAAGAAGCACAAGGAAAAGGATCTCATGTCAGTCCATCAGGCCTGGAGGTTTCCTGGAGCAGCTCAACTCCAAGTAGCTTTGCAAAGGGAGATATCAAATTTGGTATCTTGCTGCTATCTTACCAGATGACAGGTTGCCCAGGGAGGTGGTGGAAGCCTCATCCCTGGAGGCTTTCAAGGCCAGTTTGGATGTGGCTCTGTGCAATCTAATCTAGTGTGAGGACTCTGCACCCATGGCAGGGGGGTTGGAATTGGCTGATCCTTGAGGTCTCTTCCAACCCTAATAATTCTTTGATTTTATGAAAGGCAATACAGCTGGGGAGGGGTTTGGAGCACAAGCTCTGTGAGGAGAGGCTGAGGGAGCTGGGGTTGCTTAGCCTGGAGAAGAGGAGGCTCAGGGGAGACTTTATTGCTGTCTACAACTACCTGAAGGGAGGTTGTAGCCAGGTGGATGTTGGTCTCCTCTCCCAGGCAACCAAAATCAGAACAAGAGGACACAGTCTCAAGATGTGCCAGGAGAGGTTTAGGCTGAATGTTTGGAAGTTGTTCTTCATAGAGAGAGAGATTGGCCATTGGAATGTGCTGCCCAGGGAGGTGGTGGAGTCACCATCCCTGGAGGTGTTTAGGAAGAGACTGGATGGGGTGCTTGGTGTCATGGTTTAGTTGATTAGATGGTGTTGGGTGATAGGTTGGACTGGATGATCTCAAAGGTCTTTTCCAACCTGGTTAATTCTATTCCTATTCTATTCTATTCTATTCTATTCTATTCTATTCTATTCTATTCTATTCTATTCTCTATTCTATTCTATTCTATTCTATTCTATTCCATTCCATTCCATTCATCTATCCTATCCTATCCTATGATGATGTTCCCAGTGGAAGACAGTGGGCATAACTGTAAGATATGCTGTTCTAGCATATTTAACTCTTGCATTGTTATATCATTAAAAAATCCTACTTTGCCACCTCTCTCTGAAGTATTTCTGTAGGCAGAAAACTGACTGTCAAAAGCTGAAAGTGGATCACTGGAAAATTGGCCTTGATCTGGGACAAATAACTAGAAACAACAAGAAAACACCAAACACTTCCTGAAACATGAAAAGCAGATCTTGGCATCAGATAAGGACTCTCATATTTGTGCAAGTAGTTGCAAATGTACTATAAACATAGCAAAAGGAATTAAAAACCTCCACTGCTCCCAAAGTGTTGGTAGGCTCTGTTGGAGAGCTCTCTTTACAGGAGATGCTGAGTACTCTTCTGCTCTTCCCCCAGTTTGGGGGCAATTGGGTGAGGAATGAAGGCAGGAACCCTGTTGCCATATAGCAATGAGGTTCCAGAAATGCAGAGAGCAGGGGACCTCAGAAGTCCTCCCAGAAGTCCTTCATTCTGTGCTGTAGAATCCCTTGCATTGCAGAGTTTTAGAGTCCCATTTACAGAAGAACTCCCAGAAGCCCTTAACAGATGAAGCAGCTGATCGAAGTCCCAAGCATATCCCTCACAGCATCCCAACACCAAAGCCCTAGCCAGAAGTAGGCAACTAACAGAAGCAGAAGTCCCTGAAAGCCCTAGCCAAGGACCCCATACCAAAGTGACTCTTGCTCGGAGTGGCTGGGTTTTATACTCCTTATTATCAATCCCTTAACCAGTAAAACCCAACCATAGAGATAAGCTAAAACCTTTCCCCAATGAGAGGTGCCAGCATGTCAAGGAGGTGGCTTCTGCAGCATGTTCCATCCAAGGCTGCCAAGGTGAGGATGCTGTTCTTGGCACACATGGAATGTTATTGTTTTGCTCTATGCAGTGTGCTAAGGGATTGGTCAGCTAAGGAATCATGCACTCTGCATGCATCCTGCCCTCAGAACAGCGGCTGCAAAACTCTTCCTAGGCATTGACATCAGTTAAAGAGGCTTAGCAGCCTCTGCACTTGCATCTTTGCAAACTCAGGCTACTTCTACAATTAAAAACCCAACTTTAATAGTTACATGCACAGCTACCCTGAGTAACTGATGAGCTAAACCCAAATGATCTGTTAAAGGAACTCAGCTGGCAGTCTCAGCAAGATATTAGCTTGTCTGGGATCTAGATGCCTGCAGCTGAACTAGTGCTGTGGAAAACATGTACGAGGTAGTGAAGACATCTTCCAAGGTGTCTCATCTCAGTTTCTAAATGTTGGTTGCACAGACAGTCTCCCCAAGGCCATAGATTTGACTCCTCCCTCTCTCTTCTACAGCATGAAAGGAGCAGCCAAGCTTGCTTAAACATATAGGACAACATAAGGACGCAGCATCATCTGAGGGGTTTGAAGATAAACAGCTGTAATACCACAGCTGTATAAAGCTGTCACAGGCAATATTCCCATTGGACAAGGGGATAACATACTGACTTTACACAGAGCAATATTCCTGAGAGAAGGTCCCTAAATAATTCCTAGGAGTATCTTGCTGTTCCAGAGGCATGATGGATGGCCATGCATTAGTGTTACCATCTCAAGCCATCGGGAGAGTTGACACATCTGAAACACTTTGATTCAGTGCTCTTGTTCAGCTTTATGTATTAAAGCCTGTGTT
The DNA here is from genome assembly GCA_015227895.2 of Colaptes auratus. Classification (NCBI taxonomy): domain Eukaryota; kingdom Metazoa; phylum Chordata; class Aves; order Piciformes; family Picidae; genus Colaptes; species Colaptes auratus. The sequence goes on from CM026893.1 coordinate 5,081,161, forward strand.
GAACAGAGAAGCAGGACTCTCACCTTGCCTCTATCTTTATTTGTACCAAAAATAGAATAAAACAACTGGAAAGACAAGGCTGATGTCAACACTCTTATGCCTGCTCGAGGCAGGGCCTTCTTTTGGTGGCTCTCTGGATCATTCCATTTCCAGGGGGTTGTTAGAACAAGAGGACACAGCCTCAAGCTGTGAGGGAAGGGGAAGATGAGGCTCAGGGGAGACCTTATTGCTCTCTACAACTACCTGGGGGTTGGTCTCTTCTCCCTGGCTACAGCCAGGAAGGAATTGGTCTCTCCTCCCAGGCAACCAGCACCAGAACAAGAGGACACAGTCTCAGGCTGTGCCAGGGGAGGTTTAGGCTGGAGGTGAGGAGAAAGTTCTTCCCAGAAGGAGTAATTGGCCTTTGGAATGTGCTGCCCAGGGTGGTGGTGGAGTCACCATCCCTGGAGGTGTTCAAAAAAGGCTTGGATGTGGCACTTGGAGCCATGGTTTAGTTAGTCATGAGGTGTTGGGTGATAGGTTGGACTTGATGATCTCTGAGGTCTTTTCCAACCTGGTTGATTCTGTATTCTGTATCTATTTAAGTATCTGTTGAGGCCTACATTACTCCACTTGCAATAGATTGTGTGTCTGTGCAGCACCTGATACAGTAGATGCTGGTTCATGTGGAGGTCTCCTACCTTGAGGATTCTACTCAACCAAAGAAGATGATTCCTCTTTTCTTTCCCCTGCCTTGGTTGTGTGACACCCCAGGAGTAAAGTCTGCTAATGAGGAGTGGCTGTTGTTGGTTCTTCATTTGCTTCAGAAACTACTGAAGCTCTAATGAAGAGCTCATGAAGGACAGGGGATTTGCACAAATTTGGAAGCTGAACCACAGAACATTACACAGGTCAGGACATCACTCTGTGCTAATATCTGTTGTCTTTGACAGGATTGTTGTGCCAGGTTTATAGAGGGCATTTCCTGCTAATAATGATTTAACAAGAGCAGAGGAAATGTCCCAACACAGCACAAATTAATCTGCTGGGCAATAGCTGTAATGAGGCTGTAAAATGAAACTCACCACCCTCAAGCAGGGCTCTATCTTCTGATTTCCCATTTTCAGGGCATCTCTTTGCACTTTGTTTTAATAGCACTGGAAGTAGGGAAGAATAATGGGAATTTGGAGTTGCCAGCAGATGTCTGGTGCTGTGTTCACCCTGAGAAGGACAAACATGATACTACTCTGGGTATCACTATAGAGTAATCATATAATCATACCCTTTTGTAGTGGAGATGATAATAACATCCATTACATGTGCCTGAGATCAATATGTATTATAGCAAAGAAACATAGATAGAAAATATAGAGAGAAAATACATTCTATCCTATCCTATCCTATCCTATCCTATCTCCTATCCTATCCTATCCTATCCTATCATATCCTATCCTATCCTATCCTATCCTACCCTACCCTATCCTATTCTAAAAAGGCAAGGCTGAAGACTTGTTTGGCAAAATAAATTAGCCATTGGCTCTGTTCCCTTGATCATGAACTATATGGCAAAGACAAATCTCAGTTTAGAACAGAATTAACCAGGCTGGAAAAGACCTTTGAGATCATTGAGTCTAACTTATCATCCAACACCATCTAATCAAGCAAACCATGGCACTAAGTGCCTCATCCAGTCTCTTCTTAAACACCTCCAGGGATGGCGACTCCACCACCTCCCTGGGCAGCACATTCCAATGGCCAATTACTATTTCTGGGAAGAACTTTCTCCTCACCTCCAGCCTAAACCTCCCCTGGCACAGCTTGAGACTGTGTCCTCTTGTTCTGGTGCTGCTTGCCTGGGAGAAGAGACCAACCCCCACCTGCCTACAACCTCCCTTCAGGTAGCTGTAGGCAGCAATAAGGTCTCCTCTGAGCCTCCTCCTCTCCCAGCTCCAGGCTCCACTGAGTACATGAAGGTTCACTGAACATATTTCAAGAGAAATGCCACAGAATTTGGTCTTTCAGTAACCAGTGGACTGGATGTTGGATTAAAATTCAGCACCTGTACAGCACTGATGCAAGGGCTAGCTGAATAGTTATTTAATAAACCAGGAGAGGCAAACCTGACTCCAGATCCCAATCCATAAAGAGTATCATGAGGAGTAGAGACATGGTGCACTTGTAGACTAAGGAGAGGCTTTTAATGACTTGTGGATCAAGAAGCAGGATGTGGGATTTTGTGGGCTAGTGAAGCTCTGTGCTGTACTGTGTGACAGCATGCTGACAAACCTGGCTGCAGGCCATGGTTGTGGTCCCTCCAGTTCTGCCATTGCTCCTCATCTCCATGCAGCCCCACCTCAGGCTTGTGGGCTGCAAGTGCTCATCCACTGCAAGCTGCAAGGAGGGCCAAGCTGTTGCTGTAGTTGTTCAGACTCCTGAGTTCCTTTCTGTGTTACCTGACAGCATTCCCATTTCACCCCAAGGGTATGCCAGGTGAGAGCAGGAGTCACTTCTCCTCTTTGAATTCTGCCTTTACAATGGTTATCAGAAAACAAAAGCACTAATGAGAAGATTGCAAACTCCCTCACCATGGCTGTCTCTAATGAAAGGACTCCTGTGTCCCTGTACTGCTTTAACCCCAGCTAGCATCCCAGTTCCTTCCAGCTGCTTGTTCACTCCCCCAACCCAGGGAGGTGGAGGAAAGAACTGAATAAAAAAGTAAACCCCATGGGTTAAGATGGAGACAATGAAATAGGACAGAAAAGGAAGCAAATAACGATACTGGGAATAATGAGGATGATAATTAAATAATAGAATATACAAAACAAGTGATGCACAGAGGAATTGCTCACCATTTGCTGACAAATGGCCAGTCAGTTCCTGAGTAAGTTGCTGCTCACCCCCCTCCACTTTATATCCTGGCCATGACATCACATGGTGTGGAATTCCCCTTTGGGCAGCTGGAGTCAGCTGTCCTTGCTGTGTCTCCTCCCAGCTCCTTGTGCACTCCCAAGCTCCACTGGCATTATGATAGGCTGAAAAGTCTTTGACTTAGTATAAACACTGCTTAGCAACAACTGAGACATCACGGTGTTATCAACACTAGGCTCATCCTGAATCCATAACACATCACCGTGCCAGCTACGAGGAAGACAATTAACTTTATTCCATCTGAAACCAGGACAGTCCCTAGAGGGGGCAAAGGTGTTTGGATCTCTCTCTCAACTATTTTTCCAGCCTATTAAACTGTCAAAGGCCCAAGTTCATCAAAAATATATCAATAGAATAAAAAACTATAGAGAGTAAATGCAAATGGAGGCCCTTCCTCATCTCATCCAGCATCATGCTTGATCATCCCCAGGAGAAGTCTTCAGAAGAATGGCTTTATCACCATGAAAGAAAACAATGATGTGATGAGAAAACTTGCAAATGCACAGCTCTGCTGCACACAGAATGGATCCCCAAAGTGATTTATCATTAGTATCTGCAAAACAAATGGAGGTAGAAGAAAAGAAATGATGGCTCTGTGTAATCTGGTCGTTGTACAGCAAGGAGAAGCCACCACTGAGGGTGAAGGGAAGGAATAAAGGCAAGAGTGAGAGAGAGGAAACAACTTAGCCTCCTCACAAAGGATACATCACTTCTGAGGATTGCTGTTGTTCAACAAAGCAGTTGAAAGGAAGTGCATTCCCAATACATAGTGATGCAAACATATATCAAACGGCAGTTTGGCTTTTGCAGCCTGAATCCTCCTCAGCTTGCTGCTAGTGCCTTGAAAAATGCTCTTATCTCTGTCTGAGGCTCCAAGAGTAGGCAGGATGGCACCCTGATACACACAGCCCATTTCAAACACTGCAGGTCATATACATTAGTTACCTACCTGCCTTTTGGAGCATATATGTGCTCGGCCATCATTAGTGAGAGCTGGGTTTCCAGTTCTGCTTCTCAGAGGAGAAGGCCAAGGGACAAGTTACAGCTGTCTGAAATGCCAAGATTCCTTTTGCCTGAATTCATTCCATCACACTTCAAACACTCAGCTCACATACCTGTAACACCCCAAAAGTCAGTGAAGGCTCTCCATCTCACCATAGATCTCTCACCATTTTGAGATTCTCTTTTGTCTCTACTGACTTTTTACAGAGGCTTATTTAGGCAGGGCAAGTGCATGCACAGAAATGAGGTTGGGTCGGTGGCACAAACCCTTGGATAAGCTTTGCCCTCTATATTTGGGTGCCCAGACAGCAGGAAACAGCTGGTTACTAAGGCTCTGAAGAGCTATGTGGCAGAGGTACCGTCTCTATATTCCTGGCTGACCACTGACTGAAGTGCATTATGGCTACTCACCTCAGCTCCCCAAACTCTGCCCTCATAGCCTTCCATGTTAAAAAGGAGAGAATTGGTATTTTCTGCCTGTCTCAACATTGAAGTGTGTAAATGGAAATTGCTGCACAAGCATTACCAGAACCACAGCCTCTTTGTTCTCTCTTCTCAGCAGAAGCCACAAAAATCTAGAACCACTGAGGCCAATGAGACCTTTGGAAGCTACCTCCTTGCACAGGGCCAAATTAAAAGTTAGATCCAGCTTCAGAGTTACAGCTGGTTAGATTGGGCCAGTTTGGGTTAGGTGCCAAGTTTTCAAGCTTTACAGCTTGAAAAGAAAAGCAGCAGTAAGAAGGTGGAAAGAGGAGCCTGGAGATTCAGATTCAGGGCACTTGCATTGTCATTTACTCTCTGATGTCTGAAGCAGGGCACTGGCATGGTGGTTCCTAGGGCACTTGTGCACAATAGAATGAGTATTCTGAATGAACAAACAATAGATTCCTGGGGTCAGAGCTAAGGGCAGAAATGCCAGCTGTGGCTTAGCTGTCCTGTATCTTCCCCCTACTCTATTCACTCACTAGCTTATGTCCATATGTGACCAGGATGCCTCTGCTCCTTTCTACTGAGCAGCCACAGGAAACTGTAGCACAACTCAGATAACATTCCTGCTGATCTCTTCTGCCTCTATTTTCTGGAGCATGCTTGGCTGGGAAGATAACTCATTAAATAAGGAGCAGAAAGCAGCAATTTGGTGTTCTGAACTTGTCCCTCCCTTCTTGACAAACACCTGTGCAAGTGACATCTTGCACCATCTCACACAGATGGCTGGCAGGCCAGCTCCCTGTCTGCACAGCACCGGGTTGACAACTCTATCACATACTGAGACGAGATGGCTGGAAAAGTCTATCTTCAGCTAATCTTTCCCAAGGGTTGCAGAATCAGACTATGCTTTCATAGCTTGGAAATAAAATACCACATGCAGCTGGCAAAGCAAATAATGCTGAATTCATCAGCATTTCAATCAATCATCTCACCGAGGAGGACTATGGTTTAGCTCAAAAATGTGGAAGGGGGACATGGCTTGAGCCGGTACACTGATAGGAACAGTTCATTTGTTGTGTTTTTCTCTTCCTCTCAGCATATTGTTGCTGTTTACACTCCAGGCTAATAAATTTAAGAGGATCTGAAAGAACCAAAAAGGGTCATATACCCATCTGTCTTCATCAGCATTCCTAGAATGGATTGGACCCTGAGTTACAGCTCCAGTCTTCAGGGAGGGGTGGCAAAGCTCCTTCCACTCACTGCATTAATGGAGCTCTCAGTTTCCCACTACAGAGCACCTGCTGCTTAGCTCTGCCCAAATAACATTTTGGGTAAATAGGCTAATCTTACTCTGTGTCTAATGGCTGTCAGTAGTGAGTGATTAGGATAAAGAAGGCAACAAGTATAAAATGATCTTTTCCTTGGTGAACTCTCTTAGCTCCTCTCAAGCTAGGGTTTAGGAATTTCTGGAACTCAAGAGTGGATCCAGATCATAGTCTAGATGTCCAGTGTTCACTGAAAACATCAAATTCTCCAGCCTGGCTGATTTTCCTTCCCAAGACCAGTACTCAAGCAAGACCTGGTTAAAGGAGAGGCTTGTGCATTTAGAGAGTGTGCATTTGTGTGGGGAGAGGAGAGCTAACAAGGCTTTGTGTGAGCAAGAGATCACAGGAACGAGTCAGTCATGCTCTGAATTTCTGTCTCAGCAGCTCCTTCTCTGCCTTTTCAGGTGAAACCTCAGCAGATGACTCACCAGTCATTAATTCTGCATTTCTCCATCAGCCTGGCTGGAATCAGGGCTAAATTTAAATGCTATACTTTCAGCTGGATCCCATGGAGTGAGAACACTGAAGGACAAGCAATCCTGGGAATGTCTTTGAAATCCAGAGAGCTCGATTTAAACAACCTCTCTTTTTAAACAGCAGCCTGGGGAGAGGTGACCTTAGTCCAAAGTGACCAGAGTGGAAAAGAAGTGGCTGGAGAGCGATTTCTTTCCAAGAAGTGAATTGTCACCCATAGCTTGAACTCTTTGAGACAATCCAACCTCTTCCCCACATAGTCAGAAGCACTCTCTGGGCTCAAGAAACCAATGCATCCATGCACAGCCTTGCCTCTTCACCAATACATGATTGAAAGAAGGTTTTTGTTTCCTCCTATTAATGAAGGTGACATGGGTTTGGAAAATGAATCTTCTGTACATTTCATGAAGTGTCTTGGGAGACTGAATGCTGTAAGAAACACATCTTGTGATGTTGTACTACCCCACTGTTCAGCAATTGCATCTTCAGCCTTTTCTTTTCCTACAGTATTAATGCTGAAGTGCTGAAAGCATGACTGTGAGGAGATTCTTCCTTGGGACAGGGTAAGTGAATTTAGTCTTAGGTCCTGAGGGCTGAAGTGGTTGGTTTCCTGCCTGGGGAGATGACCCAAACTGAGAGAGGCGAAGGGAGCTGATGAAAACATTATCAAGAAATTGTTGGAATGGTGACAGTAATCCTCCTAATCTGTCTCTGCAGATTCAGAGTCTACTTACACCCTGAACCTCTTAGCAGCTTCAGAAAGAAGTGAAAACTGCTTGTAAAAACTTTTCTAATGAATCCAGACCTTGCTTCCCATCAGAAGGAGCAGTCCTTAGTCCTTCACAGGTTATGGGTTTAAAATCCTTTGTCCTGCTCTTTACTTGAACCAGAATGAGCACTTTAAATAACACTGCTGTTTTGGGACAGCTCCCTGCAGAATCCAAGAGCTGTTTCAAGCTGGCTACCCAATTTGGGAGGCAGGAAATGTGAAAACAGTTTCATTCTGGAACACTGCCATGAGAAGAGATGTAGAGATGTTCCCATGATCTTCTAAAGCAGACCTATGGCAAAGCACTGCTGTGCCGGAAAGAGCTGGACAGAGAACAGACTCAGAGCAATGAAGGTGGTAAATCCTGAGAACATTGGCCCAGAGACCCTGGGGCATTTCTGCCCATGGAGATACTGCAGACTTGGCTGGAAAAGGCCCTGAGCTGTCCTATTTCCTCTCTGGAAAAGGCCTACCAACTTTGAAAGTAGCTCTGACCTTGAGTTAACCTTGCTTTGAGTGAGGGTTTGATCAGATTACCTGCAGATGGCTTCTTCAACCTGAATTATTCTAATCCTATGAGTCCAGGCAAGGTCAGCAGCAAAGCTACTTTATATTTCTGTGCTTATATTTTCCTCCCTGTCACTAGCCTGGCTGCTCAGTTGTGTTTTATATCGGACGGCTCTCACTGCCCACCTTTATCATGGCCAACACGATGGAGACCTTGACCAGCTGACCCTTAAGGTGCCATAACAGCAGTTGTAGGCATGGAAAAACCAAATGAATCCCTCAGTTTGTGCACAGCTGTTGTTATAAACCTCACCTAAAGAAAACAACAAAAATCAGTCTCACAAGCACACAGAATCGACCAGACTGGAGAGATCATCAAGTCCAACCTAGTACCTAATACCTAACACCTCCTGACAACTAAACCATGGCTCCAAGTGCCACATCCAATCCTTTTTTGAGCACCTTCAGTGATGATGACTCCACCACCTGCCTGGGCAGCACATTCCAATGGCCAATTCCAATTTCTGTGAAGAACTTCACTTGGAGCCTAAACTTCCTCCTGCATAGCTTGAGACTGTGTCCTCTTGTTCTGGTGCTGGGTGCCTGGGAGAAGAGATCAACTCCCACCTGGCTACAACCTCCTTTCAGCAAGTTGCACAGAGCAAGAAGGTCTCCCCTGAACCTCCTCTCCTCCAGCCTAAACATCCCCAGCTCCCTCAGCCTCTCCTCACAGGGCTGTGCTCCAGACCTCTCCCCAGCCTCATTGCCCTTCTCTGGACACATTCAAGTATCTCAATGTCCTTCTTAAACTGGGGAGCCCAGAACTTGACTCTCAGCTTTTCCCCTTCTTAAGCTGTAGAAAAACACCCAGTAATCTACACACACAAAAGGATGCAAAACACATCAGCTCTGAGAACAGCGTGGTCGCTACCTCCAGGAGCATGTTAGGCATAAAAAGGGATGCACAGCATGAAGAGATAACTCCATTTCAGTGACTGCAGCATGAATAACTCCACTGAGGTTTCTTGGAGCAGGTTTGGCACATTTTACTAAATTGGTCGTGGCTCCAGCACTTTCCCCAGCGTGCATCTGTCACAGTCCTCCCATGCCAGTAAGGCTTTTACACTGGGTGTTGATTGCACCTGCATGTTTTCCTGCAGCAAGAAAAAAAACACCCCTCTGTGTTTTAAGTAGCTTTTTTACTTCCTTGGCATTTCAAAGGACATGGGGGGGATAAAATACTAATAATGATAATAATAATAGTAAAAAAGAGAAAAAAAGAGAGAGAGAGAGAGAGAGAGGGATCCAGAACTAGGTTGGCAAACATAATCACAAGGTAGATTAAAAAGTTAAACATAGCTCAGCGCTTCGAGAATGAAGCACCACGGGAAGCTGAGGCAGTGTTGTCCCTTGGCTTTATGTCACTTTTTAAAAGGAGTGCTGTAATTGAGTAATCAGCTTGCTGGTTGTCATGGCAATCGCTGCCGGCTGCTGCAGGGAACCGGCCTCCGCTCTTTGTCTGCGCATCACTGAGGGCAGCCGCCCACTGCCGCTGCCCCCAGCAGCGGCATCCTCACTGCCCCCAGCATCCCCACTGCCCCCGGCATCCCCCCCTGCTGCCACCAGCATCCCCAGGGCCCCCAGCATCCCCCTCTGCTGCCCCCAGCATCCCTGCTGTCTCCAGCATCCCCCCCTGCTGCCCCCCCAGCATCGCCACTGCCCCCAGCATCCCCGCTGTCCCAGCATCCCCGCTGCCCCCAGTATTCCCTCCTGCTGCCCCCAGCATCCCCACTGCCCCCAGCATCCCCGCTGTCCCAGCATTCCCACTGCCCCCAGCATTCCCACTGCCCCCAGCATTCCCACTGCCCCCAGCATTCCCCCCTGCTGCCCCCAGCATCTCCACTGCCCCCAGCATCCCCCCTGCTGCCCCCAGCACCTCCACTGCTCCAGGCATCCCTGCCCTTGTCACAGCTGCTCGTCACAGCTGCTCACCACATCCCAGGACTTGAAACCCGGCAGCAAAGGGGAAAGGCTATAACACGGAGACACCATGACCTGGAGGAGACTATGAGTCACAAACCCAATGGCACCTTCTGCTGTCTGGTGGGGACTTGGGGTGCACTGTTAAGTCATTTAGCAATTGACAGCATGTCTGTGGCATGGATCTTACTCTATCAAGGGTCTGGGTGGTGGTGTTAATTCTAAATTTGAATGAAATGTGGAATGGGAAAAGTATGTACAGGAACCACAGTGGGCAAGCTGTTTGTCAGTGGCCTTTACCTGGTGATTAAAGTCACCTCATGCTGATCAGCATTTAAACTTTCAGCAGAAGGGCGGATCTGGGAGCTATGGGATGTGTGTGTGATGAAAGGAGGGAAACAGGTGAAGTGGAGTTTTCTGCAGTGCACAAAGGGAAACAACTTCTCTCATTCACTGCCGGAACCTCACCTGCTGTTTCTCCCAGGGAATCCTCTCACTGGGAACACCAGAGAAGGGTTTTTTTTGAAGAGTGAAATGACTGTATTTTTTAGAGTGAGAGGCACAAGAGACTAAATCACACAGCAAATGACAGACCTGTTTGATTGAGAGTAACTCCAAAGCTTCTATTTTGCTGTTTCCCCTAATTTCTACCTGCTGCATTGCCATTCCCACACCGCACCAAACTGGAGCTATCACACTCCCAAGGGCGCTCTCTAATCTCTGCACAGAGCTTCCTTCACTGTAGTGTCTGGAAACATCCTAAACCCCCATATCCTGACTGGGAGAAAGTGTTTAATACTCACTGGTGCAAGCTGCAGAATGAATCCAGAAATGAAATACTGTATTGGTGAACGTTGACACTTCAGCATCTTGTGTTTCCTATCACACTGCCCCTGGAATCAGTATTTCTGCAGTTGCTGTCCTGAACATAGGTAGGAGCTCCTCTGAACCTGTAATGTGACCCAGGAGAGTGGTTAAGATGTGTTGGGTTTATTTCCAAGCATGCCTTTTGATACTAGGTGGGAAGAGCAGCCCATGGAATAGATGTGCTCTTCATCTCACTCCACTTGACAGCCACGTTGCAGAGAGTGTTGTGTTAATAAATGGAGTGCTACCTTAGCATTGGCACAACTTGTCCTGCAAGTGCTGGAAAATGCATTTTTGTGTCTTTTGGCACTTCCAGATTTACAGCATGGAGTCTGGCTAATGGTCATCCTTAAATGACAGTGCTGCTAGAGGCTCATGACCAGCTCACAGCACTTGTGACTCCAGCGCAGAACTGGAGCGTGCTGGGGCAGTGCTGAGCCCTTGGGAGCACAGTGATGCAATATTCCCAGTGAGGGAGTCCCTGACCTGAGGTCACCTCCAGAGCCACAACCTTAGGACACTATTAAGTCCTTTTCTCCATGCAATCATCTGTTGAGGTTTTGTCCTTAGGTCCCTCGTTGCAAGCTGAACATCGCCTCGATAGGAAAACAGATCATTCATCTTGATAGGAAAACAGATCATGCATTTAGATTTATCCTTCTTCAGGCACTGGGATATTGGGGCTGTGACACAGGCAGAGAATCAAAGCAAATCTCAGTGTCCTTTAAACCACACATTAAGCAAACCATGATGTTAATTACAGTGCTGCATCCCTTCACAAAAGCTAAAATCTGTGTTAAAAAGAACCAAGCACCTGCCTTCTTAAATGACCAAGCAAACAGGACAGGAGAGGCCAGCAAGCCCTTCCTCAGCTTCAGATCCTTTCCAATATTTTACTTTTCAGTCATGCAGCATTTTAGACTTCCATAAAGTAGAGTGACAAATGGAAGACTGTTGTCTTTCCAACACGGGAAGAGATTTCTCCCTAATGTGTCTGATGGAATCTCCAGTTAAAATTGTTTCAATACAATACAATACACCAGGTTGGAAGAGACCTTCAAGATCATCGTGTCCAACCTATCAACCAATCCAACCCACCTAAATACAATACAATACAATGCAATGCAATACAATACAACCCACCTAAACAACTAAACCGTGGCACCAAGCACCCCATCAAGCCTCTTCTTGAACACCTCCAATGAAGGTGACTCCACCACCTCCACGGGCAGTCCATTCCAATGGGCAATCACTCTCTCTGTATAGAACTTCTTCCTAACATCCAGTCTAAACCTCCCCTAGCGCAGCCTGAGACTGTGTCCTCTTGTTCTGGTGCTGGTTGCCTGAGAGAAGAGACCAGCCTCCACCTGTCCACAACCTCCCTTCAGGTAGTTGTAGACAGCAATAAGGTCACCCCTGAGCCTCCTCTTCTCCAGGCTAAGCAACCCCAGCTCCCTCAGCCTCTCCTCATAGGGCTTGTGTTTTGGTTGTTTGCTTTCTTCCGTGTACCCAAAGCACATTAACAGAACACTGAAAATTAATCCTTATTTACTTAGCTGCTTCTACAAGAGCCAGTGGAGGCTGGATGAGGCCCTGCTCCTCCACAGAGCTTGCATAAATATCATTTTTGCTCCTCCTCCGTTTCTGAAGGTAAAATGGTGTGCGGTTAAAAGCTATCTGACCACTGTCTGCCAGCACAGCGTAAGAGGGTGACTATTCAGGCTGATCAAATTCAAGTACACCATAATTCTTGACAGTGTCCTTTAAAAATTAGCCTCTGCATACTGCAAACCAGAAATGAACGTTCCCCCATTTGCAATAACCACATTCCCTTTGCTCCTCTAAGTTTAGCACACTTTGTTTTGCACTCTGCAATATCCCTAGCAGGATATGCCATGTCCAAGTCTATCCAGCAAGTTGGAACAGTGATAGCAGTTTTAATTAATCACTGTAAAGTTCTATTTTGCATGAAGAAACCTCAGCCTCTTTGACCCATTAATTAAATTGTGGAATTTACAGTTCCTTGAAAATGTTGAAGCAGCAAAAGATTAGACAGATCTGAGCTGTATTTGAAATGGAAATTGAGACACGTTGGACTGGGAAGGGAAGAGCAAAGTGACATGTAAAAAATGCTTTTAATTGAACAGTCATCCACTAAACCAAAGCCAGTTGGACACATGAATTTTCCATGACAAAAATTATACAGCAGCAAGAGGCATTAGGTTAGCTCTTTAGAGGGGAAAGGGCCAAGATGCTTAAATCCCAACAGAAACTCCAACTTCCACAGCAAGGATTCGGTTTCCACGCTTGCATGAGTGAAACAATCTAAACTAGTCTTCTTGGTTAAGGAATTAAATCCTGACACGTTTGGGCAGTGCCCTGGAGAGGAGAAGAGTGATTAAAACGCTAGAGCAAAGAATGTGGGTCCCTCTGGTCCCAGTGGAGCTCCTAACTCACAGCACAGCTTCAGGCGAGTCACTCACATGGCTCCTGCTGCAAATGGAGCTGCAGAGGTGGGCGTAAGCACCAGGCTCTCATTGTAATTCAAACTCTCCTTCGGTGCTGAGGTAGGTAAAGTAAATATTTTATTGAAAAAGTAGTTGCTTTATAATGTTAAATTCATTTATAAAGAGGCTCAGATGCCTTTAAATTCTTTCTCTTGGCGACTAGAATAAGAATCAGGTTAGTGAATGCAGTAAGTATTTCTCCGGGGAAACTCTCGTGGAGAATAGTAGAGAATTGTACATAGTTCCCCTTCTTCTGATATTTAATTAATTAATACAGAGATCTGCTCGGGATCTCACTCAGACAAACAACTGGAGCTCTGGTTTAGGTAAAGCACATTAGGCACAGGGATACATCTCCCAGATCACTTTTACTCGAAGCATTAACAATCTCTGTAATGAATGTACTGTAGACGTGGAGCAAAGGATGCTGCCCGTCTCTAAGTCGTAAAGCCTTGACACCCCTTTGTTCCAGGAAAACACCTGAGCTCTGAGCTAAGATCACGTGTTTGTGTTCAGTTGGATTTGGGTTTGTAGCTTGTGCCTGTCTGCAAGGTGGACTGCAAGGCAAGATTGAGCAGAGCTGGGACGTTCAGGCAGAGAGCTACCGCCAGGGACTGCAAAGCATGCCGTTCTGATGGGGTGGTTCTGGCTTTCTGTTGATTTCCTGAATCTTCAGGGCTTGAATCAATAAAAAAATATGCTTGGCTAGGTATAGCTGGAAGTTAATGACATTTTTTCCCCCCCCATCTTCCAATATGTTACACTTTTAAAATTATTTTTTTCAATTGAGTTTTTATTTTCCCCAGAGGAGGCCAAGAGAGAACTGTACTCAAATTGTAGTCAAGAAACTTCCTATCAGCAAAAGTACTTTCTTCCCAAAATTTGAATCACTGCCAGGCTTAATATTCATCTACTTGCTTTTCAGCTCCACAGACTGTCCATGCCCATTGAATTAATTTCTGTCCCAGCCACAGGTACATGCCCTCTGACTCCCATTCCTGTTGTCACCTGCAGTCATTCTGTATGCAGAGCAGCTCCTCCAGGACATGCACTTATCACATTAGGGCCGGTGTCCAGGCCAGATTAGACACACAAATGTTTCATAGTTTCATAGTTTCATAGTTTCAGTTAGGGTTGGAAGGGACCACAAGGATCATCTAGTTCCAACCCCCCTGCCATGGGCAGGGACACTCTACCCTAGATCAGGCTGGACAGAGCCTCGTCCAGCCTGGTCTTAAACACCGCAAGGGACGGGGCCTCAACCACCTCCCTGGACAACCCATTCCAGGGCCTCACCACCCTCACGGTGAAGAACTTCCTCCTCACATCTAGCCTGAATCTCCCCACCTCCAGCTTCATCCCATTCCCCCTAGTCCTATCACTCCCTGATAGTCTGAAAAGTATTGTTTGGTGGCCCAAACTGCAGGTGGGTTGGGAAAAATCGCTCCAGAAATTTGATTTTGTAGGTGATTTAAAAATGATTAGAGGGAAAATCCTATTCTGCATGATTAGATATTTGTTTTCCTAAACCCTTTCCTAAATATTCCCCTCCCCAAACAGTGATGTTTCCAGGATTTTTTTCAGTCAGTTGCTGTGTCTAGGACAAGTCTTCGGCCTCTTTGCTCTTGGTATGGCAGTACTAACAGTCCTTACAAACACATTTATCCACATATTAAGCCTTCTTGGCAGTATTAAATCATCTATCATCCCACATATACAAGCTGGGTGATGGATGTATGCAAATGCATGGAAGCAGGGAAAGATGTTTTAATACACAGCCCCACTAAATTACTACAAGAAGGGTGAAGGCAAAGATAAGTTGTTCTGTTGTGGACTATATATTCCCAGGATACAATGGAGATAGACAGGCAGGCAGATAGGTGTTTGAGCTACCTGTCTAGCTGAGAATCTCAAACATGAATAATGTTCTGTGTCATCCAACTTTGCTTTGCAGCATCTCCATCAGTACTGCCCTCTTCTAAGTCTCCTAGGTTTCTAATTTAGGTGGATAAAGAAGTAAACCTTTCCATCTCTACCTGCTTCCTACAAACAGCTCGCAGCACAGAGCGGGATGCAGAGCAGCAGGTATTTAATACCTGTGCATAGCCCTTTGCAGCTCGGGCTCTGGCTACGGCGTTCTGCATTGCACCTCCGCCAGCCGACAGCACGGGATCCGTGTGGTAGCGCAGCGCTGGTGAATTCCAGCCCATCGCTTGCCCTAAAAAACCAGGGCTGCGAGGCGGGACCCTGCTGCGGCACTGGCCGGCCGGGTCCCGGCAAAGCGGCGGGAGGCAGGTCCGCTGCTTGGCTCCCCAGGGAAGCGCGGAACTCCCGGCGCCCGCAGCTCCGCCCGTACTTTAAGAAGCGGCAGCAGGTGGCGCTCAGGAACGCGCAGAAGAGCTCCAGGCTCGACGGTGACGGCCCCGAGCGCCCCAAGGCTGCTGCTGTGCCCAGCGTATCCGCAGCTGCAGTCCCACCGGAGGGTGGTGGGAAGCAACCAGCCGGCTTCACCTTCCTAATTGCTCCTCAGCTACGAGAGCTATTTAAAGTAGGGAATGGAGTAGGAGGACTTCCAAATACCGTTTTGAAGTGCATGTTACAGCTTTTAGCTTTGGCTTGGTAAGGAATTTGAAAATACCCCCCCCCAGCATTCCCACAGAAAGGATAGAATTTTGTAGTAGATGCATTCTAGCTGCTTGTAGAAAACTACCTATTTAATGCTCTGCTTGAAATTATTTTTGTTCTTCTCCACAGAGAAAAAACTTGCAGGATGGAGCTGAAAAAAAAACGTTCCCCGAGTTGGGACTGAAAGGGAGAATTAATTTTCAATACATTCACATTTGTTCGCTTTGTAAAGAATAGAATGGAATAGACCAGACCAGACCAGGCTGGAAGAGACTTTCAAGATCATGTCCAACCCATCATCCAACACTACCTAATCAACTAAACCACGCAACCAAGCACCCTATCAAGTCTCCTCCTAAACACCTCCAGTGATGGTGACTCCACCACCTCCCCAGGCAGCACATTCCAATGGGCAATCACTCTCTCTGTGTAGAACTTCTTTCCAACATCCAGTCAAAACCTCCCCTGGCACAGCTGGAGACTGTGTCCTCTTGTTCTGGTGCTGGCTACCTGGGAGAAGAGACCAACCTCCACCTGTCCACAACCTCCCTTCAGGTAGTTGTAGAGAGCAAGAAGATCACCCCTGAGTCTCCTCTTCTCCAGGCTAAGCAACCTCAGCTTCCTCAGCCTCTCTTCATAGGGCTTGTGTTCCAAACCCCTCCGCAGCTCTGTTGCCTTTCTCTGGACACATTCCAGCAAGTCAACCTCCTTCTTAAACTGAGGGGCCCAGAACTGGACACAGGACTCAAGATGTGACCTAACCAGTACAGAATGTTGTTGTTGTTCTTATTATTTTGCATTCAGTAGAGGATTCTTCCCCCCCCCCCCATTTTTAAGCAACTCAAGATGCTTTTCTGCCAATATTTCATTGTCTGCTTTCTAAACCAATATCCAGGCATTATGGGAAAAGATTTATGGATCTGGAAGCAGAAGGGCTGCTGTCAATTGGGCTTGCTGTGCAAGCAGAGACCTGTGCCTGAGCAGGCCAGCAGAGAGGGTAGTATAAAAGAAAGAAAAATATCTTAGTTTTGAAAATACAAAGGAAGGGGAGATGTAGGGAAATTATATGCATCTGTTATTGATGTCTACAATTAGCTGCTGACTGTGCTCTGCATTTTAAACAGATTAAACTATTCCTTCTCTTTTAACACACACACACAAATAAAAAAGAGTATCTGTTTAGTGTCAGTATTAGATATTATCCAGGGACTTGGGTTTTTTATTACACCTTTTGTTACCAAGTGTGCTCTACAAAGCCCAATGAAATCTCTCAAGTGATTATCAGAACTTGGCCTCCTCTGCTCAACAATAATCAAAACACTTCACATTGATGCTGCATCTGACAGGTCAGAGCTTTCTGCAAGACCTTCAGGACATAGCCACAGGACACCTTTCCACACTACATATGTTAAGACTGTGAGAGTCAGCTGGAGGCATTTTCCCAGCACTGGTGTTTACCGGTGCCAGGTTGCAGGCAGCTGGCTGGGGCTGTGGGCAGGGCTGAGTGCTGTGAGAAGTGGCTGCTCAGCAGAGCGAGGGCACAACTGCTGGCCATGCCCCGTCCCAGTGCAGATGGTGTGGTTGGCTCCTGTCCCAGGCTTTCTCTCTGTGAACCTGAGCTGCTGGCTTCCAGGAGCTGTCTGAAGCATCCCACACTTGTAATTTTGACAAATCTTATTTACACCTGCATCATCACACGATATGGGGCCAAGCTTGAACTGTCCTGGGGGCTTGGCATCAGTCCATGGTTCCTGCCAAGGAGCTAAAATGAAATAGAAATGAGCCCTGCATCTGGAGCCCAGGCCATATGTGATGTTTCCTCTATGTGGCATAGCAGCTGCTGACCCTACCTGTGGCCCCAGCTGAAGTTTGGGTGTGCAGGGGCAGGGTGCTTGGCTCCAATACTGCTACAGAAGTGCAGTGCTACCACAGCCCTGCTGTCAGGGCTCGTTGTCCACTTGAGAGGGAGTTAAAGCAAATAAGATAACTGAAGAAAGATGTAGCTCAATATTTCAGGAAGCCATCTGTGCCACAAACACTATAGCTGAGACCAAGCAGCTGGGCAGAACAGCAAGGGGCAAAGTATCTTTGTGTATGGTAAGAAGACATTATGGCTAAGCAGTCCTTGGTCTGGGTGACACCTCTTGTCTGTGCAATTTTTCCAATGTAAGAACTCTGTAACAGAATCATAGAATCAATAAGGTTGGAAAAGACCTCAAAGATCATCAAGTCCAACCTTGTGACTACTAAACCATGGCACCAGGTGCCACGTCCAATCCCCTCTTGAACACCTCCAGGGATGGTGACTCCACCACCTCCCTGGGCAGCACATGCCAATGGCCAATCACTCTTTCTGTGAAGAATTTCTTCCTAACATCCAGCCTAATCTTCCCCTGGCACAGCCTGAGACTGTGTCCTCTTGTGCTGGTGCTGGTTGCCTGGGAGAAGAGACCAATGCCTTCCTGGCTACAACCTCCCTTCAGGTAGCTGTAGAGAGCAATAAGGTCTCCCCTGAGCCTCCTCTTCTCTAGGCTAAACAACCCCAACTCCCTCAGCCTCTCCTCATAGAGCTGTGCTTCATTGCCCTTCTCTGGACACGATCAAGTATCTCAATGTCCTTCTTCAATTAAAGCCCAGAACTGGACACAGGACTCAAGGTGTGGCCTAACCAGTGCTGAGTGCAGGGGCAGAATGACTTCCCTGCTCCTGCTGGCCTTCTTGGCTACCTGGGCACTCTGCTGGCTCATTCCTCCAAAGTTCAAGCTTAAGGTATTAGCTTCAACATGTACTCGTTCAAAGGGGGATTTGGAGCATCAATTACTGTCCCTGTGGCTGACACTAAAAGCCTTTGCAAACATCTTCCCAAAGCAGGAGCCTGGAGTTAGGATGTTCCACAGGAACTTTTTAACATCTGGCTCTTTTCTCTTTGGAATAGGCTTGACTTAACATGGCATTCACCACTAGGCTGTAAAAAAAAAAATCAATTATCAACTTAGGACTCAACATTAGAAAACCCCCACAACACAACCAAACAACAAAAAGAAAAACCCAACAAAACAAAAAACCCAAACACTCCTTCCAACCCCCCACCCCAACCAAAAATCACAGCCACAAACAAAAAAACAGAAAAAGAAAGGGGAAAACCCCCCAGCTGCTTATGTACTTGTGACAATGCGTTAAAGAATTTCTCAGCTCAAGGCTTTATTGCTGGGTTGACCTCCCCTCCTGCAAGAAAAAAGAGACTCTAAGATGGGAAACACATGCTGGAGAACTCTACTGTCAGAATTACTAAGAGCAGGCATAGAGAAGTGTCTGCACTAGAGCAAGTAACAACTGTACAGCTGCAAAGCTGCTCATCCTCAAACTAGGGTGAAAGGGTTTTCCCTTGTGACCAGGAGACTTTGCATTTCTTATCCACTGACTGTTTTCTGCAGTTACCTGCCTCTCAAGATGTCTCCTCCACGCCTGCAGTTTGCTCTCAGCCATTTCAGTGATGTCATTTTGGTTTTTTTCAGGAAGTGAGCCTTCAAAGAGCTGCAGTCATGGCAAATAGCCCTCTTTTGTTGGTTCCTCTCAGTGATCACCCGAACAGGCCTGTTTTAAGCCTGATTTTCCATCTGTGACATACATTTGCATGTGCCTGTGCATGCACACATGTGCAGTTCCACCAGCGGCTGCTCTGTGTGAGTTCTCAGGAGGTAAAAGAAAACCTCTTATTTATTTCTGGTTGCTTGCTAACCTTTTAAATCAGGAGAGATTGCTTAATGACTGCACCAGGCTTGAAAGCACTACTCATTCTGCACCCACCAGTTTGACTCATGGCCAGCCTGACTCAAACCCTTCAGGAAAACAGGACTTCCCTGGGGTGTGCTGCTTTCCAGCTCTTTTGTCAAATCCTTTGAGAGAAACAAAGCAGAGTAAGGTCTCTGGGTACTTTCAGTTTGTCTCCACCTGAGCTGTGGTGAGCACCTTATCCCCGTGGTTGTCTCAGCATCCTTTCTTCTAGAAGAGGCTGAGAGAAAAAAAAATTGAGGAGGATTTGCATGCATTCCAAGCATTAGGAGAGAAGGTCAGGATGTGCTGAAGACTGGCTTCTGCATACTGCAGGAACAACCATGCAGACCTCAAGCTAACAAGTTTGGTTACCAGCAGCAGCCTAGAGATTAGAGCAGGCTGCCAAACTCAGTGACGAGGCAGGGTAAATGAGCTGCATGCTGGGTTTCATGCTGCTGTAGCCTGACTGGCTCTGCTCCCCGAGCTAGGCATCATATTTTCACACATACCAGCAGTGCCTCAGATAACCAGAAGCCTTGGAAATCCCTATTACATAAAAAATGTTCAGATAACCTGCTCAAAGAAAGGGGAAAAAAGGAAGATCTTGGGAAGTGGGAGCCAATGCAGGAAATGAAAAGCAGGGAGCTAGTAGGTAAAGGTTTCCGAGCTGAGCTTGCCCTTGACTTAAATACCTAAGTACATAACTTATAGCATATACTTGTCAAAATAGAAGAAGTCTCTGACATTGGCATGTTCATATCACCAGCTCATGGCAGGCAGCTCTGAGGATTTCCCAGCCAGTGCGTGGGGTAACATTTTCAAGAGAAGTTCTGCCTTTGTGGTGATTGAAGTGATTCCTGCAAGCATTCTGATTACAAAATCCACAAAGATGAGAGACCTTCCTGTAAGGTGGTACTGCTTCCTTTAGTGTCAGCTCAGGGGAAACATTATCGTTCTCTACGACTACCTGAAAGGGGGTTGTAGCCAGGTGGGCATTGGTCTCTTCTCCCAGGTAACCAGCATCAGAACAAGAGGACACAGCCTCAAGCAGTGCAGGGGGGGAGTTAGGCTGGAGGTGAGGAGATAGTTCTTCATAGAAAGAATAATTGGCCACTGGAATGTGCTGCCCAGGGAGGTGGTGGAGTCCCCATCCCTGGAGGTCTTCAGTAGTGGATTGGAGGTGGCACTTGGTGCCATGGTTGAGTAGTCATGAGGTATTAGGTGATAGGTTGGACTTGATGATCTCTGATGTCTTTTCCAACCTTGTTGATTCTAAGATTTCCTTTCCTTTCCTAAGCCTATCCTCATCTTTTTTCTGTTCACATGCTTCAGGTCCAATTTCCCCTAAGTATTCATTTCCTGGGAGTTTAACTGCAAACTCATCTGTCTTGGAAACTTCTCCATAGATTGAGACTTTATATTCCCCTCAGTAGGTGAAAAAAAAAAAAATCTTTCCTGATACCAATGCTTTGATTGCAGTCAAACATTTGCCATGTACATAAGATTATAATCTATTCCATTCCTTTAGCACTTCATAGAAACTAATAGAAGAAAAAGATTCCCCCCCCCCCTATTATTTCATATTTGGAATCTGGAATCTTTTCTTTATTGTTTTTTACTCCTAGAGGGGTCTGCCATACAAGTCACATCACTAGTGTGCAGAAGGATCAGACTACTGTCCCCCTATCATTTTCTATGTCAGTGCTTAGACTACCAGAAGGGAAAAAACCACAGCAGCTGGGTGCCAGGAATTGTGTCATTTGTGTCTAAACTCTACCATCAGGTTTCATTGCAGGAATTTTTCAGTGCTCTGTTTTGTTGTCTTTACATCTCAACCTTTAGCCTGTTTTTGTTTGCTTCCTTGCTTGTTGGGTTTCCCCCCCCCCCCCCCCATTTCCCCCTTTTTCTTGAGTTACACTTTAAGCCTCATGCTGCATTTGCCTGCACAAATGCAATAAAAAGGTTAAAAGCCCAATACTTTTCTCTGCCAACACACTAATTGTATTTCCATCCACATTTCAAGAGAGCAAATTTGTTTTCAGACAGAAAACGTCTAGGATGCAATTCTTTTTTGAACTGTGGGTAACATGCTTCAGCCTTTGATCACACTGCTCAAAAGATAAACCTATTCTGAAATGCTAATCTTTACCCTTCGAGCACAAAATAGTCTGGAGTTACAAGTGTCCAGACACTGGTGAGAAGTGGAGCAAGAAAGGGGAGAAAGGAGGGAGAGCATCATTTCCCAGGTTACTCAAAATTCAAAAACTGTTCTTCAGGGATTTGGAAGGTGGTTTTCAGAAGGTGGTTTTCATGGGAAAGAAACATGCTGGACCTGCTAATGCTGGGTTGTGGCAAGAGGTCTTTTTCAGGTAGCACATTTCCATCTCCAACACTCTAGACCTGTATCAAAGCCTTCTCTCTCCTGGGGCTTGAATTCCAGTGCTCTCCTCCCTGCTCCAGCCTCAGGGCTCAGCTCAGTCACAGGAGCATGAGGATAAAAGAAGAACTTAGGCCCATTGCTGAAGAGTAACTGGAATGGAGTTGGCCTAATGCAGATCTGCTTCTTTTCACTCCTCTCGGGTCCCAGGAGATGCTGATTTTTAATCAAGAGGCTGCAAAGCACAGAGGTTGGACTTGATGATCTTTTCCACTCTCATTGATTCAGTGAATCACTGAGATTAAGCAATAGGTCTTGTGGAGAAGGAATTCAGCCCATCTCTTTCCTTTTGGTAACAGAAGTCCTCTTCCACACACCCAGGATGAAATATGAAATGATGAATGGTTCTTGGATGTAGTTGACAGGAGAGGTTGTGTGGTTCACACTGGCACATTCTCTGCCCAATCCAGTCAAGAAAGCTGCTCCAACAGTGCCCAGACTTCCACCAGCACACAAGGCCAAAGCCATTCCTGCAGTTCTGCCCTTGCTGGAAGCCTGTCTCCTCACTGTCCCAGGCAGCAGATTTTCTTATGGGTCTCCTGGACCCTCCAAGGAAGCCATCACAGTGGCCACTACACCAGTAATGCCAACGAGGTGGGAAGGGGGTATCATGGCACAAAGCTAACACACATCTAAGCTTTGCCCTTCATGAGTTATTTAAAAGGCTTCTACAATGCTAAGAGCATCTCAGCAAAATAACATGAAGGTGTAGTCACCTTAAGGTGGTTCCTTCTCTCCTACTATTCTCCCTCTCCCTCCCCCCACAAAAAAATATTATTGTATTTCATTTTTATTTGTACTTTCTGAAGAGCAATGCATTTCCCAGAAAAGGATTAAATCTCTCAAAGTGAGGTAATAAAACCGAAGCAGTAATGGAACTCACTGGATAGTCAGGGAGATATTTCATTTAGGCACTGGAATAAAAACCTAGTTACAGTCCTGATCGGAATAATTCATGACCCAAACGCCTCATCCTGTTTTTAATTGTCCTTGTTGTTCAAATAAAAGTTATAGATGGTCTGGCTAAATCATTGCCTGTCAAGTGTAGCTTGTGAATGGCTCAGTGAATCTCAAGGGGCCCTTTCAGTTTTTAGGGCAATCCATTTGTTTCCTCGGCGATACCCATAAAGCACCCATCCCGAGATTTACATTCTCATGCCACTACTTCCCCACCTGGAGTGCTGCATCCAGTTCTGGAGCTCCTATTACAAGAGGGATCTAGAGGTGCTGGAAGGTGTCCAGAGAAGGGCCACGAGGATGAGCAGAGGGCTGGAGCACCTCTCCTATGAGGACAGACTGAAGGAGCTGGGGCTGTTCAGTCTGGAGAAGAGAAGGCTCCGAGGTGACCTCATTGTGGCCTTCCAGTATCTGAAGGGGGTCTACAGGAAGGCTGGGGAGTGACTTCTCAGGCTATCAGGTAGTGATAGGACTAGGGGGAATGGAATGAAGCTGGAGGTAGGGAGATTCAGGCTGGACATGAGGAGGAAGTTCTTCCCCATGAGAGTGGTGAAGCCCTGGAATGGGTTGTCCAGGGAGGTGGTTGGGGCCCGATCCCTGGAGGTGTTTAAGCCCAGGCTGGATGAGGCTCTGGCCAGCCTGATCTAGTGCAGGGTGTCCCTGCCCATGGCAGGGGGCTTGGAACTAGATGATCCTTGTGTTCCCTTCCAACCCTGACTGATGCTATGATACTTAAAATGGATCAACCAGAGAGAAGGGCCAGCAAGGAACAGCGAGAAAGAGCCTGTACAGAAGCCCTGAACAAGATGCCTTTTCTACTTTTTTTTTTTCTTCCCTCCACCAAGAGTTCTTAAAATGCTAGGGAAGAAGACAATAGTTACATAATTAAGATCTATTCCTGCTTTTCAGAAAAAATATATCTGAGGTGCTTGATTAAACCAAGAATTGAAGCATCATGGCACATTTAACCCAATTTGCTAATAATGGTCGCTGTAAAGACACTCTATGTGGTGCTCTGACACAGGATGCTTGTTTGTACACTGAAAGAAGGGAAAGATCATAGTATCATAGTATCAGTCAGGGTTGGAAAGGACCACAAGGGTCATCCAGTTCCAACCCCCCTGCCATGGGCAGGGACACCTCACACTAGATCAGGCTGGCCAGAGCCTCATCCAGCCTGGGCTTAAACACCTCCAGGGATGGGGCCTCAACCACCTCCCTGGACAACCCATTCCAGGGCTTCACCACTCTCATGGTGAAGAACTTCCTTCTCACATCCAGCCTGAATCTCCCCACCTCCAGCTTCACTCCATTCCCCCTAGTGCTAGCACTACCTGAGATCCTGAGAAGTCCCTCCCCAGCCTTCTTGTAGCCCCCTTCAGATACTGGAAGGCCACAATGAGGTCACCTCGGAGCCTTCTCTTCTCCAGACTGAACAGCCCCAACTCCTCTGTCTGTCCTCAAGGAGAGGTGCTCCAGCCCTCTGCTCATCCTCGTGGCCCTTCTCTGGACACCTTCCAGCACCTCCAGATCCCTCTTGTAATAGGGGCTCCAAAACTGGAGGCAGTACTCCACGGGGGTCTCACCAGAACTGAGTAGAGAGGGAGAATCACCCTACAGCCTCTTCATTTCAGGGATGCATTAACATACAATAGGAATGATGCCAGACAACACAGTGGGGAAGCTCTTGTGGCTTACCGTGTACTTTTCAAACCAGTCTAGAGTAATTCTAGAAAATACTCTCTACTGTGGCACTTTCTAGTTTGAGGGGAAAAGGGATGCTGTTGGTTTGGTAACAAAAATGAGAGCGATTCCTTCCTCAAAGGTGAAGGAGACACCCCTCTAACAGAAACTGCTATGCAAAGTTGTATATCTTTCCTGCCCCTAGCCCCTAGAAGAAGTGTGTGATAGTCTAGTGGCCTTAAGAGTTCTTGAAGGGAAATAATTGCATCTTCACATTCCTCAGCTGTTCTACCTCTGTGGCAGCCAAGCAAAGATGAATTTCCCAGACTTGCCCCAAGCATGACTCTTCTCCTTGACTAAAAAGTCACACAGCAGAACCACCTAAGATTAGGTCAAACTAGCTTTGCAGCTGCTCCTTCCACAGGATGGCTCACCCCCTTTACTACAAGCACTGTGCCACACTCTTCATTTTGCCCATAACTAGCTCTTTACCCAGTAGCCAAGTGAATTGGTAGCAAAGTACTCCACAGCAGCTGAACCATCAGTCCCCTCTTCTCTTGGGCTGTTCCTGCCAGCAGCCACAGCTTAAGTCCCGAATCACCACTTGGGGGAATTAGTTCACTGAGTTCAGCTATTCATTAGTGAATTAGTTCAAAACTTTTCAAGACCTCTAGCAACCAGGTCCAAACAAGTTCAGTCATCAGGTTTTTATAGACATATAATCAGTTTCTCAGGTGTCAGATCACATATTTTCCAATCAATTCTTCAGTCATTTATACAATAGCTGTTTCTGAATGAGTTAATTATCTATGCCAGGCAGGCACTTAAGTCCCTGTCAATACTGCACTTCTTTATCTAATACCTTCCAAACAGCATGTTCCCCCCCAGTCCTTTCAAAAACCATAGAGATTTTGCTCCTTAGATTTCCAACTCATCCACCACACTTTTGAACATCCCATCCCTCTGGCTGCAGAATTAGGAGAATGAAATTTCTGCTCTTCAAGCCTACACAGAATTGATTTAGTCTAATCAATTGATTTAGACCTAATCAATACAGTCTCTCTCAGGCCCTAAAGACTCATATGCGTGTTATTTTTAATAAATTACAGATTTACTTCAGCATAAAGGCCTCATGCAAAGCCAAAGGGAAAAAACTTACTCTACAGCTCAAGCATCTTTGAACCAGAAACACAGAATAGAGTTAACCAGGTTGGAAAAAACCCCAGAGATCGAGTCCAACCTATCACCCAACACCATCTAACCAACTAGACCATGGCACCAAGTGCCCCATCCAGTCTCTTCCAGTGATGGTGACTCCACCACCTCCCTGGGCAGCACATTCCAGTGGCAAATCTCTCTTTCTGGGAAGAATTTCTTCCTAACATCCAGCCTAAACCTCCCCCGGCACAGCTTGAGACTGTGTCCTCTTGTTCTGGTGCTGGTTGCCTGGGAGAAGAAACCAACTCCCACCTGGCTACAACCTCCCTTCAGGTGGTTGTAGATGACAATAAGGTCTCCCCTGAGCCTCCTCTTCTCCAGGCTAAGCAAGCCCAGCTCCCTCAGCCTCTCCTCACAGGGCTGTGCTCCAAACCCTCCCCAGCTTTGTTGTCCTTCTCTGGACACCTTCCAGCACTCAACATCTTTCCTAAACTGAGGGCCCGAACTGGACACAGGACTCAAGGTGCAGCATAACCAGTGCTGAGTACAGGGGCAGAATGACCTCCCTGCTCCTGCTGGCCACACTGTTCCTGCTGCAGGCCAGGATGCCTTTGGCCTTCTTGGCCACCTGGGCACACTGCTGGCTCATCTTCAGCCTACTGTCAACCATTACCCCCAGGTCCCTTTCTTCCTGGCTGCTCTCCAGCCACTCTGACCCCATCCTGTAGACCTGCAAAGTTTTGCTGTGGCCAATGTGTAGACCCCAGCATTCAGATGTGTTAAATCTCATGCCACACTGTTCTCTCTGCAAACACACTTCACTGAATTATCTATATACTCTGTAGATCTATGAAAAAAATTCCTGTGTTCTGGTGGTATTTGGTGCAACAGAGACCTCGTTTCCTGCACAACATCATGACTCTTGTGTAGCTGCTGCCGGAGAAGTGTACCATTGACTTGGCATGTGGATTACATTCACTTATCTGACTAAATCTGAAGAAAAAAATGAAAAAGGCCAAAGAAGAGACACTGCTGATGAATGAAAGCTTTCTATTTCTGCTCCTCCACAAGATATTTCTTTTGCAGCTGGATCATTGCAGAAGATTTGTCATAAAATTTCAGAGCAGTTTCCATGTAGTTGTGGTGATGAGAGTATATTTGCTCTTCATTACCCAATACATCTTAAATTGCTTCCTGCTCTTGGTAGCACTGATAGACCATTGTTCACTACCCTATTGTTGTGCAGAATCTGTCAGCTTGCATAGTGAGGAGCTCACAATGGGGCACTGAAGTTGTTCGCTTCATAACACAACTGAAATAAACCCCCAAACCAAAACACACCACGCAGCAGAAAGCAAGAATCTGAGCAGACAAATCATTTCCGATGCTAAACATCTTGCCAAACATCTGCTTATCTCAGGGTGGGAATGAAAGCAGGAGGAGGCTTTGCACAAGGAGTGGCTGCGCCACCGAGCATGGAAAGGCGGCACAGCAGCACAAAGCAAACGCAGATCTGCTGCCGCTTGCCAAACCGAATCAACCCCGTGCAGTCTTAGTTTGCAGCTTCTCCACAGATAA
>CM026893.1:5108149-5144134 GCA_015227895.2 Colaptes auratus
TCAGCAGTCCTGGAGCAAAGAGCCTCTGTTATAAGCAGGGGAGGGGGAGGCTTCCCACTCCAGTTGACCTTACAGTCCAGCCACACCAGTATTTGAGGACTGAATCCTGGATAATCCCTTTTCCCTTGCCTTGGACTGAAGGATGCTGCTGGTTACAGAGGTGTGTGTTTCACACACAGATATGTGCCTCCATAGCTGGGGAGCTGGTGCTCTTAGAATTATTACCAGCTCACTGGGGTGTCCTGGCACTCCTGCACTCAGCCCTGGGGACCTCAAAAAGCCATCGTAAATCAGGTTTTAGTACTCAAGCACCTTATTATTTGCCACTTCCCCTGAAATCACCTTGCTGGCAGGCCAGTGTAGAATATAAATGAGAAAGTAGATGCCTAAGGACGATTTTAAAATATTTTGGCCATTCTGTGCCATGCAGCTTAACCATCTGTCAGGATGCGATGCGGTCTGCAGCTGGGATCCGGTCCACAGGCGAAGCTTCACCTTAAATACAGCTTTCAGTTCAGTCAGGAAGCTGCTGCTTTGTGTGTCTACCTATTGTTACACATCCAAAACTCTCTATGGTGATTGTATCACCTTCAAGCATTCCCCCGAGGGTTTCTTGTGAGTCACCATTTAGTCAGGGGTCTCATTTTTAACACTTCCCCCGGGACTGCCAGCTGCTCTGTCTACTGAATAACCACTGATGCTCTTTGAACAGAGTGATGCTCTTTGAACATGGTGATGTTCTTTGAACATGACTAGGCAGAATTATGCTAGCCAGAAAATACTAATGAATGTTTCAGTATTTAATTGTAAGCAGATGTTAACTCATTGCAAAGTGAATGTACTTTTCCAGCTGGGGAGCAATGTTTAAACCTCAATGCATTGCTGCTTCATGGGGTAATATTAGTTTAGGTAAGGTGGCAATGGTGGTTCCTTAAGCAAATTCAGCCATTCATACTAGGTTTTTTGCTGTTTGGGTTGGCTTTTTATTGGATATTGTGGTAGGATAGAGCAAAGTTCAGGCAGATGTGTTTGGGACCAGAAGTGCTCTAACTGTGACTTTGAGAGGTATTGCACAGAAAGAGACATTGGCCACTGGAATCGAATAGGGTAGGGTAGGGTAGGGAGGGTGGATAGGGAGGATAGGATAGGATAGGATAGAATAGAATAGAAAGAATAGAATAGAATAGAATAGAATAGAATAGAATAGAATAGATAGAATAGAATAGAATAGACCAGAGCTGGAAGAGACCTTCAAGATCGTTGGCATCCAACCCAGCATCCAACACCACCTAATCAACTAAACCATGCACCAAGCACCCTATCAAGTCTCCTCTTAAACACCTCCAGTGATGGTGACTCCACCACCTCCCTGGGCAACACATTCCAATGGCCAATCACTCTGTGTATAATTTCTTCCTAACATCCAGTCTGAACCTCCCCTGGTGCAGCTTGAGACTGTGTCCTCTTGTTCTGGTGATGGTTCCCTGGGAGAAGAGACCAACCCCTGCCTGTTTACACCTCCCTTCAGGTAGTTGTAGAGAGCAAGAAGTCTCCCTGAGCCTCCTCTCTCCAGGCTAATCAACCCCAGCTCCCTCAACCTCTCCTCATAGGGCTTGTGTTCCAAACCCCTCACCAAATTTGCTGCCCTTCTCTGAGCTGCCCAGGGAGGTGGTGGAGTCACCAGCACTGGAGGTGTTTAAGAAGAGACCGGATGCCGCACTTGGTGCCATGGTTTAGTTGATTAGATGGTGTTGGGTGATAGGTTGGACTTGATGATCTCAAAGGTCTTTTCCAACCTGGTTAATTCTATTCCTATTCCTATTCCATTCCATTCCATTCCATTCCATCCCATCCCATCCATTCCATCCCATCCCATTCCATCCCATCCCATCCATCCCATTCCATCCCATCCCATTCCATTCCATTCCATTCCATTCCATTCCATTCCATTCCATTCCATTCCATTCATCCCATTCCATTCCATCCCATTCCCATTCCTTCCATTCCATTCCATCCATTCCATCCATTCCATTCCTCCCATCCCATTCCATCCATTCCATCCCATCCCATTCCATTCCAGCTTCTATTCTATTCTAATGGAAGCTCCTATTTCATAGTTCAAACAAACCTGAAGAGGTGCTTAGAGCTTCAAATGGGCCTGACTAACAAATCTCTCATGAATAAGTAAATAAATAATAGCTGATCTACAGAGGAGCATAAAGATGGACTATTGTTTGGAGTGATTGTCGTCATGGCTTGCCTTTGTGCTTTCAGGAATTCACACAGAAGCATTAGATTAAAATAATAATAAATTAAGAAAGCAGTTTGAGAGGTTTCTGGTTAAATAATAGTTTGATGGCTCTGTCTTTATTGCTAGACAGCTTATTGCTGAAGTTAAAATGTGCTCTATGTTTAGAGGCAGCTTCAGACTTGATCATACTCCCTGGTCTTAAAACCTGGAATCAATCCCATTACAAATATCTTTGTGGCCTTCACATCTAAACAGCAGTGCATGATCATTGATTGCTGAGTGTGGAAGTTCCAGCAGGTCCCCCTCAGCCTCAGATTTGTCTTGTGTATGGATCTGTGCTGCAAGGAACGCTTCCATGGGGATTTGCAGAAAACAATTGTGCTTGTCACTTTACAGATGATGAATGGAAGGAGAGATCAAATGCCTTCTAGTGAGAACAAATCTTTTGTGGAGCAAGTGCTGATCCGAGTGTTGCTTCCCTTTCAGTACCTGAGCATGAGCTCATTCTGCTCCTGCACTGACACTAATGAAGACACCATAAATGGGCCCATGACAAAACTGCAAAGCTTTCATGCTTTGAAGCTCACCTGGAGATGAATGCCATGGCCTTACTGTGGTATCCCCTCCTTCTTGTCCATGTGGCCAGTGTGCAAGTATAATCAATTAATCATCTCTGAAGTTAATCAAGGGCTGAAGTTGTAATCAATTGGCAGCCTGGTGCAACACAGGGATGTTTGCCTGGCTGGCTGCCTGACCCTCCAAGCTTAATTAGCAATTATCTCTGCTGAGTGACCCCTTGAATCCTGCACAGTTTGGCTGAAAGAAGTGCATCCAAGTGGTAATTTCACCTTTGGCCTCCATCATGTGGTATTTTTCTAACTGTTTATTAAATTCCCAGCCTCTCCAGAGGTTTGCAAAATGGGAACATTTACTGAAACCTGCAATTACTCTAATGAGAGATGTAATGAAGTTACCATTAAAGAAGATGAAATATTGTCTTATGTTCCTCTCCTCTACTCATAACCCTCCTGTTCTCCTTCCCCTGAAACTGCAAAGAACTGGCATTTCCAGGAGAAACTTCCAAGAGGAATCAGTGGTAAGATTAGTTGCAGAAAGAAGCACAAGGAAAAGGATCTCATGTCAGTCTGTCAGGCCTGGAGGTTTCCTGGAGCAGCTCAACTCCAAGTAGCTTTGCAAAGGGAGATATCAAATTGGTTTCTTGCTGCTATCTTACAGATGACAGGTTGCCCAGGGAGGTGGTGGAAGCCTCGCCCTGGAGGCTTTCAAGGCCAGTTTGGATGTGGCTCTGTGCAATCTAATCTAGTGTGAGGATATCTGCACCCATGGCAGGGGGGTTGGAATTGGCTGATCCTTGAGGTCTCTTCCAACCCTAACAATTCTTTGATTTTATGAAAGGCAATACAGCTGGGGAGGGATTTGGAGCACAAGCTCTGTGAGGAGAGGCTGAGGGAGCTGGGGTTGCTTAGCCTGGAGAAGAGGGGGCTCAGGGGAGACTTTATTGCTGTCTACAACTACCTGAAGGGAAGTTGTAGCCAGGTGGAGGTTGGTCTCCTCTCCCAGGCAACCAGCACCAGAACAAGAGGACACAGTCTCAGGATGTGCCAGGAGAGGTTTAGGCTGAATGTTAGGAAGTTGTTCTTCATAGAGAGAGAGATTGGCCATTGGAATGTGCTGCCCAGGGGGTGTGGTGAGTCACCATCACTGGAGGTGTTTAGGAAGAGACTGGATGGGGTGCTTGGTGCATGGTTTAATTGATTAGGTGTGTGTTGGTGATAGGTTGGACATGATGATCTTGAAGGTCTCTTCCAACCTGTCTGGGTCTAATCCTTATTCTATTCTCTTCTATCTCTATTCTTCTATATTCTATTCTATTCTATTCTATTCTATTCTATTCTATTCTATTCTATCTACATACCTATCCTATGATGATGTTCCCAGTGGAAGACAGTGGGCATAACTGTAAGATATGCTGTTCTAGCATATTTAACTCTTTGCATTGTTATATCATTAAAAAATCCTACTTTGCCCTCTCTCTGAAGTATTCTGTAGGCAGAAAATTGACTGTCAAAAGCTGAAAGTGGATCACTGGAAAATTGGCCTGACTGGGACAAATAACTAGACACAACAAGAAAACACCAAACACTTCCTGAAACATGAAAAGCAGATCTTGGCATCAGATAAGGACTCTCATATTTGTGCAAGTAGTTGTAAATATAATATAAACATGGCAAAAGGAATTAAAAACCTCCACTGCTCCAAAGTGTTGGTAGGCTCTGTTGGAGAGCTCACTTTACAGTAGATGCTGAGTACTCTTCTGCTCTTCCCCCAGTTTGGGGGCAATTGGGTGAGGAATGAAGGCAGG
The DNA here is from genome assembly GCA_015227895.2 of Colaptes auratus. Taxonomy (NCBI): domain Eukaryota; kingdom Metazoa; phylum Chordata; class Aves; order Piciformes; family Picidae; genus Colaptes; species Colaptes auratus. The sequence goes on from CM026893.1 coordinate 5,112,784, forward strand.
AACCCTGTTGCCATATAGCAATGAGGTTCCAGAAATGCAGAGAGCAGAGGACCTCAGAAGTCCTCCCAGAAGTCCTTCATTCTGTGCTGTAGAATCCCTTGCATTGCAGAGTTTTAGAGTCCCATTTACAGAAGAACTCCCAGAAGCCCTTAACAGATGAAGCAGCTGATAGAAGTCCCAAGCATATCCCTCACAGCATCCCAACACCAAAGCCCTAGCCAGAAGTAGGCAACTAACAGAAGCAGAAGTCCCTGGAAGCCCTAGCCAAGGACCCCATACCAAAGTGACTCTTGCTCAGAGTGGCTGGGTTTTATACTCCTTATTATCAATCCCTTAACCAGTAAAACCCAACCATATAGATAAGCTAAAACCTTCCCCAATGAGAGGGGCAGCAGTCAAGGAGTGGCTTCTGCAGCATGTTCCACCCAAGGCTGCCAAGGTGAGGAGCTGTTCTGGCACACATGGAATGTTATTGTTTGCTCTATGCAGTGTGCTAAGGGATTGGTCAGCTAAGGAATCATGCACTCTGCATGCATCCTGCCCTCAGAACAGTGGCTGCAAAACTCTTCCTAGGCATTGGCATCAGTTAAAGAGGCTTAGCAGCCTCTGCACTTGCATCTTTGCAAACTCAGGCTACTTCTACAATTAAAACCCCAGCTTTAATAGTTACATGCACAGCTACCTGAGTAACTGATGAGCTAAACCCAGATGATCTGTTAAAGGAACTCAGCTGGCAGTCTCAGCAAGATATTAGCTTGTCTGGGACCTAGATCCCTGCAGCTGAACTAGTGCTGTGGAAAACATGCACGAGGTAGTGAAGACATCTTCCAAGGTGTCTCATCTCAGTTTCTAAATGTTGGTTGCACAGACAGTCTCCCCAAGGCCATAGATTTGACTCCTCCCTCTCTCTTCTACAGCATGAAAGGAGCAGCCAAGCTTGCTTAAACATACAGGACAACATAAGGACACAGCATCATCTGAGGGGTTTGAAGATAAACAGCTGTAATACCACAGCTGTATAAAGCTGTCACAGGCAATATTCCCATTGGACAAGGGGATAAAATACTGACTTTACACAGAGCAATATTCCTGAGAGAAGGTCCCTAAATAATTCCTAGGAGTATCTTGCTGTTCCAGGGGCATGATGGATGGCCATGCATTAGTGTTACCATCTCAAGCCATCAGGAGAGTTGACACATCTGAAACACTTTGATTCAGTGCTCTTGTTCAGCTTTATATATTAAAGCCTGTGTTGAACAGAGAAGCAGGACTCTCACCTTGCCTCTATCTTTATTTGTACCAAAAACAGAATAAAACAACTGGAAAGACAAGGCTGATGTCAACACTCTTATGCCTGCTCGAGGCAGGGCCTTCTTTTGGTGGCTCTCTGGATCATTCCATTTCCAGGGGGTTGTTAGAACAAGAGGACACAGCCTCAAGCTGTGCCAGGGGAGGTTTAGGCAGGGGAAGATGAGGCTCAGGGGAGACCTTATTGCTCTCTACAACTACCTGGGGGTTGGTCTCTTCTCCCAGGCAACCAGCACCAGAACAAGAGGACACAGTCTCAAGCTGTGCCAGGGGAGGTTTAGGCAGGAGGTGAGGAGAAAGTTCTTCCCAGAAGGAGTAATTGGCCTTTGGAATGTGCTGTCCAGGGTGGTGGTGGAGTCACCATCCCTGGAGGTGTTCAAAAAAGGCTTGGATGTGGCACTTGAAGCCATGGTTTAGTTAGTCATGAGGTGTTGGGTGATAGGTTGGACTTGATGGTCTCTGAGGTCTTTTCCAACCTGGTTGATTCTGTATTCTGTATCTATTTAAGTATCTGTTGAGTCCTACATTACTCCACTTGCAATAGATTGTGTGTCTGTGCAGCACCTGATACAGTAGATGCTGGTTCATGTGAAGGTCTCCTACCTTTAGGATTCTACTCAACCAAAGAAGATGATTCCTCTTTTCTTTCCCCTGCCTTGGTTGTGTGACACCCCAGGAGTAAAGTCTGCTAATGAGGAGTGGCTGTTGTTGGTTCTTCATTTGCTTCAGAAACTACTGAAGCTCTAATGAAGAGCTCATGAAGGACAGGGGATTTGCACAAATTTGGAAGCTGAACCACAGAACATTACACAGGTCAGGACATCACTCTGTGCTAATATCTGTTGTCTTTGACAGGATTGTTGTGCCAGGTTTATAGAGGGCATTTCCTGCTAATAATGATTTAACAAGAGCAGAGGAAATGTCCCAACACAGCACAAATTAATCTGCTGGGCAATAGCTGTAATGAGGCTGTAAAATGAAACTCACCACCCTCAAGCAGGGCTGTATCTTCTGATTTCCCATTTTCAGGGCATCTCATTGCACTTTGTTTTAATAGCACTGGAAGTAGGGGAGAATAATGGGAATTTGGAGTTGCCAGCAGATGTCTGGTGCTGTGTTCACCCTGAGAAGGACAAACATGATACTACTCTGGGTATCACTATAGAGTAATCATGTAATCATACCCTTTTGTAGTGGAGATGATAATAACATCCATTACATGTGCCTGAGATCAATATGTATTATAGCAAATAAACATAGACAGAAAATATAGAGAGAAAATACATCCTATCCTATCCTATCCTATCCTATCCTATCCTATCCTATCCTATCCTATCCTATCCTATCCTATTCTAAAAAGGCAAGACTGAAGACTTGTTTGGCAAAATAAATTAGCCATTGGCTCTGTTCCCTTGATCATGAACTATATGGCAAAGACAAATCTCAATTTAGAACAGAATTAACCAGGCTGGAAAAGACCTTTGAGATCATTGAGTCCAACTTATCATCCAACACCATCTAATCAAGCAAACCATGGCACTAAGTGCCTCATCCAGTCTCTTCTTGAACACCTCCAGGGATGGTGACTCCACCACCTCCCTGGGCAGCACATTCCAATGGCCAATTACTATTTCTGGGAAGAACTTTCTCCTCACCTCCAGCCTAAACCTCCCCTGGCACAGCTTGAGACTGTGTCCTCTTGTTCTGGTGCTGGTTGCCTGGGAGAAGAGACCAACCCCACCTGGCTACAACCTCCCTTCAGGTAGCTGTAGGCAGCAATAAGGTCTCCTCTGAGCCTCCTCCTCTCCCAGCCCCAGGCTCCACTGAGTACATGAAGGTTCACTGAACATATTTCAAGAGAAATGCCAAAGAATTTGGTCTTTCAGTACCCAGTGGACTGGATGTTGGATTAAAATTCAGCACCTGTACAGCACTGATGCAAGGGCTAGCTGAATAGTTCATTTAATAAACCAGGAGAGCCAAACCTGACTCCAGATCCCAATCCATAAAGAGTATCGTGAGGAGTAGAGACATGGTGCACTTGTAGACTAAGGAGAGGATTTTAATGACTTGTGGATCAAGAAGCAGGATGTGGGATTTTGTGGGCTAGTGAAGCTCTGTGCTGTACTGTGTGACAGCATGCTGACAAACCTGGCTGCAGGCCATGGTTGTGGTCCCTCCAGTTCTGCCATTGCTCCTTGCTCCTGATCATCTCCATGCAGCCCCACCTCAGGCTTGTGGGCTGCAAGTGCTCATCCACTGCAAGCTGCAAGGAGGGCCAAGCTGTTGCTGTAGTTGTTCAGACTCCTGAGTTCCTTTCTGTGTTACCTGACAGCATTCCCATTTCACCCCAAGGGTATGCCAGGTGAGAGCAGGAGTCACTTCTCCTCTTTGAATTCTGCCTTTGCAATGGTTATCAGAAAACAAAAGCACTAATGAGAAGATTGCAAACTCCCTCACCATGGCTGTCTCTAATGAAAGGACTCCTCTGTCCCTGTACTGCTTTAACCCCAGCCAGCAACTCAGTTCCTTCCAGCTGCTTGTTCACTCCCCCAACCCAGGGAGATGGAGGAAAGAACTGAATAAAAAGGTAAACCCCATGGGTTAAGATGGAGACAATGAAATAGGACAGAAAAGGAAGCAAATAACGATACTGGGAATAATGATGATTATAATTAAATAATAGAATATACAAAACAAGTGATGCACAGAGGAATTGCTCACCATTTGCTGACAAGTGGCCAGTCAGTTCCTGAGTAAGTTGCAGCTCACCCCCCTCCACTTTATATCCTGGCCATGACATCACATGGTATGGAATTCCCCTTTGGGCAGTTGGAGTCAGCTGTCCTTGCTGTGTCTCCTCCCAGCTCCTTGTGCACTCCCAAGCTCCACTGGCATTATGATAGGCTGAAAAGTCTTTGAGTTAGTATAAACACTGCTTAGCAACAACTGAGACATCACTGTGTTATCAACACTAGGCTCATCCTGAATCCATAACACATCACTCTGCCAGCTACGAGGAAGACAATTAACTTTATTCCAGCTGAAACCAGGAGAGTCCCTAGAGGGGGCAAAGGTGTTTGGATCTTTCTCTCAACTATTTTTCCAGCCTATTAAACTGTCAAAGGCCCAGTTCATCAAAAATATATCAATAGAATAAAAAACTATAGAGAGTAAATGCAAATGGAGGCCCTTCCTCATCTCATCCAGCATCATGCTTGATCATCCCCAGGAGAAGTCTTCAGAAGAATGGCTTTATCACCATGAAAGAAAACAATGATGTGATGAGAAAACTTGCAAATGCACAGCTCTGTTGCAGACAGAATGGATCCCCAAAGTGATTTATCATTAGTATCTGCAAAACAAATGGAGGTAGAAGAAAAAGAAATGATGGCTCTGTTTAATCTGGTCGTTGTACAGCAAGGAGAAGCCACCACTGAGGGTGAAGGGAAGGAATAAAGGCAAGAGTGAGAGAGAGGAAACAACTTAGCCTCCTCACAAAGGATACATCACTTCTGAGGATTGCTGTTGTTCAACAAAGCAGTTGAAAGGAAGTGCATTCCCAATATATAGTGATGCAAACATATATCAAATGGCAGTTTGGCTTTTGCAGCCTGAATCCTCCTCAGCTTGCTGCTAGGGCCTTGAAAAATGCTCTTATCTCTGTCTGAGGCTCCAAGAGTAGGCAGGATGGCACCCTGATATACACAGCACATTTCAAACACTGCAGGTCATATACATTAGTTACCTACCTGCCTTTTGGAGCATATATGTGCTTGGCCATCATTAGTGAGAGCTGGGTTTCCAGTTCTGCTTCTCAGAGGAGAAGGCCAAGGGACAAGTTACAGCTGTCTGAAATGCCAAGATTCCTTTTGCCTGAATTCATTCCATCACACTTCAAACACTCAGCTCACATACCTGTAACACCCCAAAAGGCAGTGAAGGCTCTCCATCTCACCATAGATCTCTCACCATTTTGAGATTCTCATTTGTCTCTACTGACTTTTTACAGAGGTTTATTTAGGCAGGGCAAGTGCATGCACAGAAATGAGGTTGGGTCGGTGGCACAAACCCTTGGATAAGCTTTGCCCTCTATATTTGGGTGCCCAGACAGCAGGAAACAGCTGGTTACTAAGGCTCTGAAGAGCTATGTGGCAGAGGTACCGTCTCTATATTCCTGGCTGACCACTGACTGAAGTGCATTATGGCTACTCACCTCAGCTCCCTAACCTCTGCCCTCATAGCCTTCCATGTTAAAAAGGAATTGGTATTTTCTGCCTGTCTCAACATTGAAGTGTGTAAATGGAAATTGCTGCACAAGCATTACCAGAACCACAGCCTCTTTGTTCTCTCTTCTCAGCAAAAGCCACAAAAATCAAGAACCACTGAGGCCAATGAGACCTTTGGAAGCTACCTCCTTGCACAGGGCCAAATTGAAAGTTAGATCCAGCTTCAGAGTTACAGCTGGTTAGATTGGGCCAGTTTGGGTTAGGTGCCAAGTTTTCAAGCTTTACAGCTTGAAAAGAAAAGCAGCAGTAAGAAGGTGGAAAGAGGAGCCTGGAGATTCAGATTCAGGGCACTTGCATTGTCATTTACTCTCTGATGTCTGAAGCAGGGCACTGGCATGGTGGATCCTAGGGCACTTGTGCACAATAGAATGAGTATTCTGAATGAACAAACAATAGATTCCCGGGGTCAGAGCTAAGGGCAGAAATGCCAGCTGTGGCTTAGCTGTCCTGTATCTTCCCCCTACTCTATTCACTCACTAGCTTATGTCCATATGTGACCAGGATGCCTCTGCTCCTTTCTACTGAGCGGCCACAGGAAACTGCAGCACAACTCAGATAACATTCCTGCTGATCTCTTCTGCCTCTATTTTCTGGAGCATGCTTGGCTGGGAAGATAACTCATTAAATAAGGAGCAGAAAGCAGCAATTTGGTGTTCTGAACTTGTCCCTCCCTTCTTGACAAACACCTGTGCAAGTGACATCTTGCACCATCTCACACAGATGGCTGGCAGGCCAGCTCCCTGTCTGCACAGCACCGGGTTGACAACTCTATCACATACTGAGACGAGATGGCTGGAAAAGTCTATCTTCAGCTAATCTTTCCCAAGGGTTACAGAATCAGACTATGCTTTCATAGCTTGGAAATAATACCACATGCAGCTGGCAAAGCAAATAATGCTGAATTCATCAGCATTTCAATCAATCATCTCACCGAGGAGGACTATGGTTTAGCTCAAAATGTCGAAGGGGGACATGGCTTGAGCCGGTACACTGATAGGAACAGTTCATTTGTTGTGTTTTTCTCTTCCTCTCAGCATATTGTTGCTGTTTACACTCCAGGCTAATAAATTTAAGAGGATCTGAAGAACCAAAAAGGGTCATATACCCATCTGTCTTCATCAGCATTCCTAGAATGGATTGGACCCTGAGTTGCAGCTCCAGTCTTCAGGGAGGGGTGGCAAAGCTCCTTCCACTCACTGCATTAATGGAGCTCTCAGTTTCCCACTACAGAGCACCTGCTGCTTAGCTCTGCCCAGATAACATTTTGGGTAAATAGGCTAATCTTACTCTGTGTCTAATGGCTGTCAGTAGTGAGTGATTAGGATAAAGAAGGCAACAAGTATAAAATGATCTTTTCCTTGGTGAACTCTCTTAGCTCCTCTCAAGCTAGGGTTTAGGAATTTCTGGAACTCAAGAGTGGATCCAGATCATAGTCTAGATGTCCAGTGTTCACTGAAAACATCAAATTCTCCAGCCTGGCTGATTTTCCTTCCCAAGACCAGTACTCAAGCAAGACCTGGTTAAAGGAGAGGCTTGTGCATTTAGAGAGTGTGCATTTGTGTGGGGAGAGGAGAGCTAACAAGGCTTTGTGTGAGCAAGAGATCACAGGAACGAGTCAGTCATGCTCTGAATTTCTGTCTCAGCAGCTCCTTCTCTGCCTTTTCAGGTGAAACCTCAGCAGATGACTCACCAGTCATTAATTCTGCATTTCTCCCATCAGCCTGGCTGGAATCAGGGCTAAATTTAAATGCTATACTTTCAGCTGGATCCCATGGAGTGAGAACACTGAAGGACAAGCAATCCTGGGAATGTCTTTGAAATCCAGAGAGCTCGATTTAAACAACCTCTCTTTTTAAACAGCAGCCTGGGGAGAGGTGACCTTAGTCCAAAGTGACCAGAGTGGAAAAGAAGTGGCTGGAGAGCAATTTCTTTCCAAGAAGTGAATTGTCACCCATAGCTTGAACTCTTTGAGACAATCCAACCTCTTCCCCACATAGTCAGAAGCACTCTCTGGGCTCAAGAAACCAATGCATCCATGCACAGCCTTGCCTCTTCACCAATACATGATTGAAAGAAGGTTTTTGTTTCCCCTATTAATGAAGGTGACATGGGTTTGAAAAATGAATCTTCTGTACATTTAATGAAGTGTCTTGAGAGACTGAATGCTGTAAGAAACACATCTTGTGATGTTGTACCACACCACTGTTCAGCAATTGCATCTTCAGCCTTTCCTTTTCCTACAGTATTAATGCTGAAGTGCTGAAAGCATGACTGTGAGGAGATTCTTCCTTGGGACAGGGTAAGTGAATTCAGTCTTAGGTCCTGAGGGCTGAAGTGGTTGGTTTCCTGCCTGGGGAGATGACCCAAACTGAGAGAGGCGAAGGGAGCTGATGAAAACATTATCAAGAAATTGTTGGAATGGTGACAGTAATCCTCCTAATCTGTCTCTGCAGATTCACAGTCTACTTACACCCTGAACCTCTTAGCAGCTTCAGAAAGAAGTGAAAACTGCTTGTAAAAACTTTTCTAATGAATCCAGACCTTGCTTCCCATCAGAAGGAGCAGTCCTTAGTCCTTCACAGGTTATGGGTTTAAAATCCTTTGTCCTGCTCTTTACTTGAACCAGAATGAGCACTTTAAATAACACTGCTGTTTTGGGACAGCTCCCTGCAGAATCCAAGAGCTGTTTCAAGCTGGCTACCCAATTTGGGAGGCAGGAAATGTGAAAACAGTTTCATTCTGGAACACTGCCATGAGAAGAGATGTAGAGATGTTCCCATGATCTTCTAAAGCAGACCTATGGCAAAGCACTGCTGTGCCGGAAAGAGCTGGACAGAGAACAGACTCAGAGCAATGAAGGTGGTAAATCCTGAGAACATTGGCCCAGAGACCCTGGGGCATTTCTGCCCATGGAGATACTGCAGGCTTGGCTGGAAAAGGCCCTGAGCTGTCCTATTTCCTCTCTGGAAAAGGCCTACCTACTTTGAAAGTAGCTCTGACCTTGAGTTAACCTTGCTTTGAGTGAGGGTTTGATCAGATTACCTGCAGATGGCTTTTTCAACCTGAATTATTCTAATCCTATGAGTCCAGGCAAGGTCAGCAGCAAAGCTACTTTATATTTCTGTGCTTATATTTTCCTCCCTGTCTTAGCCTGGCTGCTCAGTTTTGTTTTATATTGGATGACTCTCACTGTCCACCTTTATCATGTCCAACACGATGGAGACCTTGACCAGCTGACCCTTAAGGTGCCATAACAGCAGTTGTAGGCCTGGGAAAACCAAATGAATCCCTCAGTTTGTGCACAGCTGTTGTTATAAACCTCACCTAAAGAAAACAACAAAAATCAGTCTCACAAGCACACAGAATCGACCAGACTGGAGAGGTCATCAAGTCCAACCTAGTACCTAATACTTAACACCTCCTGACAACTAAACCATGGCTCCAAGTGCCATGTCCAATCCTTTTTGAACACCTTCAGTGATGATGACTCCACCACCTGCCTGGGCAGCACATTCCAATGGCCAATTCCAATTTCTGTGAAGAACTTCACTTGGAGCCTAAACTTCCTCCTGCATAGCTTGAGACTGTGTCCTCTTGTTCTGGTGCTGGGTGCCTGGGAGAAGAGATCAACTCCCACCTGGCTACAACCTCCTTTCAGCAAGTTGCACAGAGCAAGAAGGTCTCCCCTGAACCTCCTCTCCTCCAGCCTAAACATCCCCAGCTCCCTCAGCCTCTCCTCACAGGGCTGTGCTCCAGACCTCTCCCCAGCCTCATTGCCCTTCTCTGGACACATTCAAGTATCCCAATGTGCTTCTTAAACTGGGGAGCCCAGAACTTGACTCTCAGCTTTTCCCCTTCTTAAGCTGTAGAAAAACACCCAGTAATCTACACACACAAAAGGATGCAAAACACATCAGCTCTGAGAACAGCGTGGTCGCTACCTCCAGGAGCATGTTAGGTATAAAAAGGGATGCACAGCATGAAGAGATAACTCCATTTCAGTGACTGCAGCATGAATAACTCCACTGAGGTTTCTTGGAGCAGGTTTGGCACATTTTACTAAATTGGTCGTGGCTCCAGCACTTTCCCCAGCGTGCATCTGTCACAGTCCTCCCATGCCAGTAAGGCTTTTACACTGGGTGTTGATTGCACCTGCATGTTTTCCTGCAGCAAGAAAAAAAACCCCCTCTGTGTTTTAAGTAGCTTTTTACTTCCTTGGCATTTCAAAGGACATGGGGGGGATAAAATACTAATAATGATAATAATAATAGTAAAAAGAGAAAAAAAGAGAGAGAGAGAGAGAGAGGGATCCAGAACTAGGTTGGCAACATAATCACAAGGTAGATTAAAAAGTTAAACATAGCTCAGCGCTTCGAGAATGAAGCACCACGGGAAGCTGAGGCAGTGTTGTCCCTTGGCTTTATGTCACTTTTTAAAAGGAGTGCTGTAATTGAGTAATCAGCTTGCTGGTTGTCATGGCAATCGCTGCCGGCTGCTGCAGGGAACCGGCCTCCGCTCTTTGTCTGCGCATCACTGAGGGCAGCCGCCCACTGCCGCTGCCCCCAGCAGCGGCATCCTCACTGCCCCCAGCATCCCCACTGCCCCCGGCATCCCCCCCCTGCTGCCACCAGCATCCCCAGGGCCCCCAGCATCCCCCTCTGCTGCCCCCAGCATCCCTGCTGTCCCAGCATCCCCGCTGCCTCCAGCATCCCCCCCAGGATCCCCCCCCAGCATCCCCACTGCCCCCAGCATCCCAGCTGTCCCAGCATCCCCGCTGTCCCAGCATCCCCGCTGTCCCAGCATCCCCACTGCCCCAGCATCCCAGCTGTCCCAGCATCCCCGCTGTCCCAGCATTCCCACTGCCCCCAGCATTCCCCCCTGCTGCCCCCAGCATCTCCGCTGCCTCCAGCTTCCCCGCTGTCCCAGCATCCCCACTGCCCCCAGCATCCCAGCTGTCCCAGCATCCCCACTGCCCCCAGCATCCCAGCTGTCCCAGCATCCCCACTGCCCCCAGCATCCCAGCTGTCCCAGCATCCCCACTGCCCCCAGCATCCCAGCTGTCCCAGCATCCCCACTGCCCCCAGTATTCCCTCCTGCTGCCCCCAGCATTCCCTCCTTCTGCCCCCAGCATCTCTGCTGTCCCAGCATCCCTGCTGCCTCCAGCATCCCCCCCTGCTGGCCCCCCAGCATCCCCACTGCCCCCAGCATCCCCGCTGTCCCAGCATTCCCACTGCCCCCAGCATTCCCACTGCCCCCAGCATCCCCCCTGCTGCCCCCAGCACCCCCACTGCCCCAGCATCCCCACTGCCCCCAGCATCCCCACTGCTCCAGGCATCCCTGCACTTGTCACAGCTGCTCACCACAGCCCAGGACTTGAAACCCGGCAGCAAAGGGGAAAGGATATAACACAGAGACACCATGACCTGGAGGAGACTATGAGTCACAAACCCAATGGCACCTTCTGCTGTCTGGTGGGGACTTGGGGTGCACTGTTAAGTCATTTAGCAATTGACAGCATGTCTGTGGCATGGATCTTACTCTATCAAGGGTCTGGGTGGTGGTGGTGGTGTTAATTCTAAATTTGAATGAAATGTGGAATGGAAAAAGTATGTACAGGAACCATAGTGGGCAAGCTGTTTGTCAGTGGCCTTTACCTGGTGATTAAAGTCACCTCATGCTGATCAGCATTTAAACTTTCAGCAGAAGGGCGGATCTGGGAGCTATGGGATGTGTGTGTGATGAAAGGAGGGAAACAGGTGAAGTGGAGTTTTCTGCAATGCACAAAGGGAAACAACTTCTCTCATTCACTGCCGGAACCTCACCTGCTGTTTCTCCCAGGGAATCCTCTCACTGGGAACACCAGAGAAGGGTTTTTTTTGAAGAGTGAAATGACTGTATTTTTTAGAGTGAGAGGCACAAGAGACTAAATCACACAGCAAATGACAGACCTGTTTGATTGAGAGTAACTCCAAAGCTTCTATTTTGCTGGTTCCCCTAATTTCTACCTGCTGCATTGCCATTCCCACACCACACCAAACTGGAGCTATCACACTCCCAAGGGCGCTCTCTAATCTCTGCACAGAGCTTCCTTCACTGTAGTGTCTGGAAACATCCTAAACCCCCATATCCTGACTGGGAGAAAGTGTTTAATACTTACTGGTGCAAGCTGCAGAATGAATCCAGAAATGAAGTACTGTATTGGTGAACGTTGACACTTCAGCATCTTGTGTTTCCTATCACACTGCCCCTGGAATCAGTATTTCTGCAGTTGCTGTCCTGAACATAGGTAGGAGCTCCTCTGAACCTGTAATGTGACCCAGGAGAGTGGTTAAGATTTGTTGGGTTTATTTCCAAGCATGCCTTTTGATACTAGGTGGGAAGAGCAGCCCATGGAATAGATGTGCTCTTCATCTCACTCCACTTGACAGCCACGTTGCAGATAGTGTTGTGTTAATAAATGGAGTGCTACCTTAGCATTGGCACAACTTGTCCTGCAAGTGCTGGAAAATGCATTTTTGTGTCTTTTGGCACTTCCAGATTTACAGCATGGAGTCTGGCTAATGGTCATCCTTAAATGACAGTGCTGCTAGAGGCTCATGACCAGCTCACAGCACTTGTGACTCCAGCGCAGAACTGGAGCGTGCTGGGGCAGTGCTGAGCCCTTGGGAGCACAATGATGCAATATTCCCAGTGAGGGAGTCCCTGACCTGAGGTCACCTCCAGAGCCACAACCTTAGGACACTATTCTAACTCCTTTTCCCCGTGCAATCATCTGTTGAGGTTTTGTCCTTAGGTCCCTCGTTGCAAGCTGAACATTGCCTCGATAGGAAAACAGATCATTCATCTTGATAGGAAAACAGATCATGCATTTAGATTTATCCTTCTTCAGGCACTGGGATATCGGGGCTGTGACACAGGCAGAGAATCAAAGCAAATCTCAGTGTCCTTTAAACACACATTAAGCAAACCATGATGTTAATTACAGTGCTGCATCCCTTCACAAAAGCTAAAATCTGTGTTAAAAAGAACCAAGCACCTGCCTTCTTAAATGACCAAGCAAACAGGACAGGAGAGGCCAGCATGCCCTTCCTCAGCTTCAGATCCTTTCCAATATTTTACTTCTCAGTCATGCAGCATTTTAGACTTCCATAAAGTAGAGTGACAAATGGAAGACTGCTGTCTTTCCAACACAGGAAGAGATTTCTCCCTAATGTGTCTGATGGAATCTCCAGTTAAAATTGTTTCAATACAATACAATACAATACAATACAATACAATACAATACAATACACCACCAGGTTGGAAGAGACCTTCAAGATCATCACGTCCAACCTATCAACCAATCCAACCCACCTAAATACAATACAATACAATGCAATACAATACAATGCAATGCAATGCAATGCAATACAATACAATACAACCCACCTAAACAACTAAACCGTGGCACCAAGCACCCCATCAAGCCTCTTCTTGAACACCTCCAATGAAGGTGACTCCACCACCTCCACGGGCAGCCCATTCCAATGGACAATCACTCTCTCTGTATAGAACTTCTTCCTAACATCCAGTCTAAACCTCCCCTAGCGCAGCCTGAGACTCTGTCCTCTTGTTCTGGTACTGGCTGCCTGGGAGAAGAGACCAACCTCTGCGTGGCTACAACCTCTCTTCAGGTAGTTGTAGAGAGCAATAAGGTCACCTCTGAGTCTCCTCTTCTCCAGGCTAAGCAACCCCAGCTCCCTCAGCCTCTCCTCATAGGGCTTGTGTTTCGGTTGTTTACTTTCTTCCATGTACCCAAAGCACATTAACAGAACACTGAAAATTAATCCTTATTACTTAGCTGCTTCTACAAGAGCCAGTGGAGGCTGGATGAGGCCCTGCTCCTCCACAGAGCTTGCATAAATATCATTTTTGCTCCTCCTCCATTTCTGAAGGTAAAATGGTGTGCAGTTAAAAGCTATCTGACCACCGTCTGCCAGCACAGCGTAAGAGGGTGACTATTCAGGCTGATCAAATTCAAGTACACCATAATTCTTGACAGTGTCCTTTAAAAATTAGCCTCTGCATACTGCAAACCAGAAATGAACGTTCCCCCATTTGCAATAACCACATTCCCTTTGCTCCTCTAAGTCTAGCACACTTTGTTTTGCACTCTGCAATATCCCTAGCAGGATATGCCATGTCCAAGTCTATCCAGCAAGTTGGAACAGTGATAGCAGTTTTAATTAATCACTGTAAAGTTCTATTTTGCATGAAGAAACCTCAGCCTCTTTGACCCATTAAATTAAATTGTGGAATTTACAGTTCCTTGAAAATGTTGAAGCAGCAAAAGATTAGACAGATCTGAGCTGTATTTGAAATGGAAATTGAGACACGTTGGACTGTGGAAGGGAAGAGCAAAGTGACATGTTAAAAAATGCTTTTAATTGAACAGTCATCCACTAAACCAAAGCCAGTTGGACACATGAATTTTCCATGACAAAAATTATACAGCAGCAAGAGGCATTAGGTTAGCTCTTTAGAGGGGAAAGGGCCAAGATGCTTAAATCCCAACAGAAACTCCAACTTCCACGGCAAGGATTCGGTTTCCACGCTTGCATGAGTGAAACAATCTAAACTAGTCTTCTTGGTTAAGGAATTAAATCCTGACACGTTTGGGCAGTGCCCTGGAGAGGAGAAGAGTGATTAAAAACGCTAGAGCAAAGAATGTGGGTCCCTCTGGTCCCGGTGGAGCTCCTAACTCACAGCACAGCTTCAGGCGAGTCACTCACATGGCTCCTGCTGCAAATGGAGCTGCAGAGGTGGGCGTAAGCACCAGGCTCTCATTGTAATTCAAACTCTCCTTCGGTGCTGAGGTAGGTAAAGTAAATATTTTATTGAAAAAGTAGTTGCTTTATAATGTTAAATTCATTTATAAAGAGGCTCAGATGCCTTTAAATTCTTTCTCTTGGCGACTAGAATAAGAATCAGGTTAGTGAATGCACTAAGTATTTCTCCGGGGAAACTCTCGTGGAGAATAGTAGAGAATTGTACATAGTTCCCCTTCTTCTGATATTTAATTAATTAATACAGAGATCTGCTCGGGATCTCACTCAGACAAACAACTGGAGCTCTGGTTTAGGTAAAGCACATTAGGCACAGGGATACATCTCCCAGATCACTTTTACTCGAAGCATTAACAATCTCTGTAATGAATGTACTGTAGACGTGGAGCAAAGGATGCTGCCCGTCTCTAAGTCGTAAAGCCTTGACACCCCTTTGTTCCAGGAAAACACCTGAGCTCTGAGCTAAGATCACGTGTTTGTGTTCAATTGGATTTGGGTTTGTAGCTTGTGCCTGTCTGCAAGGTGGACTGCAAGGCAAGATTGAGCTGGGACGTTCAGGCAGAGAGCTACCGCCAGGGACTGCAAAGAATGCAGTTCTGATGGGGTGGTTCTGGCTTTCTGTTGATTTCCTGAATCTTCAGGGCTTGAATCAATAAAAAATATGCTTGGCTAGGTATGGCTGGAAGTTAATGACATTTTTTTTCCCCCATCTTCCAATATTTTACACTTTTAAAATTATTTTTTTCAATTGAGTTTTTATTTTCCCCAGAGGAGGCCAAGAGAGAACTGTACTCAAATTGTAGTCAAGAAACTTCCTATCAGCAAAAGTACTTTCTTCCCCAAATTTGAATCACTGCCAGGCTTAATATTCATCTACTTGCTTTTCAGCTCCACAGACTGTCCATGCCTATTGAATTAATTTCTGTCCCAGCCACAGGGACATGCCCTCTGACTCCCATTCCTGTTGTCACCTGCAGTCATTCTGTATGCAGAGCAGCTCCTCCAGGACTTGCACTTATCACATTAGGGCCGGTGTCCAGGCCAGATTAGACACACAAATGTTTGGCTTTGTATTGTGTGGTGGCCCAAACTGCAGGTGGGTTGGGAAAAATCGCTCAAGAAATTTGATTTTGTAGGTGATTTAAAAATTATTAGAGGGAAAATCCTATTCTGCATGATTAGATATTTGTTTTCCTAAACCCTTTCCTAAATATTCCCCTCCCCAAACAGTGATGTTTCCAGGATTTTTTTTCAGTCAGTTGCTGTGTCTAGGACAAGTCTTCGGCCTCTTTGCTCTTGGTATGGCAGTACTAACAATCCTTACAAACACATTTATCCACATATTAAGCCTTCTTGGCAGTATTAAATCATCTATCATCCCACATATACAAGCTGGGTGATGGATGTATGCAAATGCATGGAAGCAGGGAAAGATGTTTAATACACAGCCCCACTAAATTACTACAAGAAGGGTGAAGGCAAAGATAAGTTGTTCTGTTGTGGACTATATATTCCCAGGATACAATGGAGATAGACAGGCAGGCAGATAGGTGTTTGAGCTACCTGTCTAGCTGAGAATCTCAAACATGAATAATGTTCTGTGTCATCCAACTTTGCTTTGCAGCATCTCCATCAGTACTGCCCTCTTCTAAGTCTCCTAGGTTTCTAATTTCGGTGGATAAAGAAGTAAACCTTTCCATCTCTACCTGCTTCCTACAAACAGCTCGCAGCACAGAGCGGGATGCAGAGCAGCAGGTATTTAATACCTGTGCGTAGCCCTTTGCAGCTCGGGGCTCTGGCTACGGCGTTCTGCATTGCACCTCCGCCAGCCGAGAGCACGGGATCCGTGTGGTAGCGCAGCGCTGGTGAATTCCAGCCCATCGCTTGCCCTAAAAAACCAGGGCTGCGAGGCGGGACCCTGCTGCGGCACTGCCCGGCCGGGTCCCGGCAAAGCGGCGGGAGGCAGGTCGGCTGCTTGGCTCCCCAGGGAAGCGCGGAACTCCCGGCGCCCGCAGCTCCGCCCGTACTTTAAGAAGCGGCAGCAGGTGGCGCTCAGGAACGCGCAGAAGAGCTCCAGGCTCGACGGCGACGGTCCCGAGCGCCCCAAGGCTGCTGCTGTGCCCAGCGTATCCGCAGCTGCAGTCCCACCGGAGGGTGGTGGGAAGCAACCAGCCGGGCTTCACCTTCCTAATTGCTCCTCAGCTACGAGAGCTATTTAAAGTAGGGAATGGAGTAGGAGGACTTCCAAATACCGTTTTGAAGTGCATGTTACAGCTTTTAGCTTTGGCTTGGTAAGGAATTTGAAAATACCCCCCCCCCAGCATTCCCACAGAAAGGATAGAATTTTGTAGTAGATGCATTCTAGCTGCTTGTAGAAAACTACCTATTTAATGCTCTGCTTGAAATTATTTTTGTTCTTCTCCACAGAGAAAAAACTTGCAGGATGGAGCTGAAAACAACCACATTCCCCGAGTTGGGACTGAAAGGGAGAATTAATTTTCAATACATTCACATTTGTTCGCTTTGTAAAGAATAGAATGGAATAGAATGGAATAGACCAGACCAGACCAGGTTGGAAGAGACTTTCAAGATCAAGTCCAACCCATCATCCAACACCACCTAATCAACTAAACCACGCAACCAGGCACCCTATCAAGTCTCCTCCTAAACACCTCCAGTGATGGTGACTCCACCACCTCCCCAGGCAGCACATTCCAATGGGCAATCACTCTCTCTGTATAGAACTTCTTTTCCAACATCCAGTCAAAACCTCCCCTGGCACAGCTGGAGACTGTGTCCTCTTGTTCTGGTGCTGGCTACCTGGGAGAAGAGACCAACCTCCACCTGTCCACAACCTCCCTTCAGGTAGTTGTAGAGAGCAATAAGGTCACCCCTGAGTCTCCTCTTCTCCAGGCTAAGCAACCCCAGCTCCCTCAGCCTCTCCTCATAGGGCTTGTGTTCCAAACCCCTCCGCAGCTCTGTTGCCTTTCTCTGGACAAATTGAAGCAAGTCAACATCCTTCTTAAACTGAGGGGCCCAGAACGGGACACAGGAGTCAAGGTGTGGCCTAACCAGTGCAGAATGATGTTGTTGTTATTATTATTTTGCATTCAGTGGAGGATTCTTATTTCCCCCCCCCCATTTTTAAGCAACTCAAGATGCTTTTGTGCCAATATTTCATTGTCTGCTTTCTAAACCAATATCCAGGCATTATGGGAAAAGATTTATGGATCTGGAAGCAGAAGGGCTGCTGTCAATTGGGCTTGCCGTGCAAGCAGAGACCTGTGCCTGAGCAGGCCAGCAGAGAGGGTAGTATAAAAGAAAGAAAAATATCTTAGTTTTGAAAATACAAAGGAAAGGGAGATGTAGGGAAATTATATGCATCTGTTATTGATGTCTACAATTAGCTGCTGACTGTGCTCTGCATTTTAAACAGATTAAACTATTCCTTCTCTTTTAACACACACACACAAATAAAAAAGAGTATCTGTTTAGTGTCAGTATTAGATATTATCCAGGGACTTGGGTTTTTTATTACACCTTTTGTTACCAAGTGTGCTCTACAAAGCCCAATGAAATCTCTCATGTGATTATCAGAACTTGGCCTCCTCTGCTCAACAATAATCAAAACACTTCGCACTGATGCTGCATCTGACAGGTCAGAGCTTTCTGCAAGACCTTCAGGACATAGCCACAGGACACCTTTCCACACTACATATGTTAAGACTGTGAGAGTCAGCTGGAGGCATTTTCCCAGCACTGGTGTTTACCGGTGCCAGGTTGCAGGCAGCTGGCTGGGGCTGTGGGCAGGGCTGAGTGCTGTGAGAAGTGGCTGCTCAGCAGAGCGAGGGCACAACTGCTGGCCGTGCCCCGTCCCAGTGCAGATGGTGTGGTTGGCTCCTGTCCCAGGCTTTCTCTCTGTGAACCTGAGCTGCTGGCTTCCAGGAGCTGTCTGAAGCATCCCACACTTGTAATTTTGACAAATCTTATTTACACCTGCATCATCACACGATATGGGGCCAAGCTTGAACTGTCCTGGGGGCTTGGCATCAGTCCATGGTTCCTGCCAAGGAGCTAAAATGAAATAGAAATAAGCCCTGCATCTGGAGCCCAGGCCATATGTGATGTTTCCTCTATGTGGCATAGCAGCTGCTGACCCTACCTGTGGCCCCAGCTGAAGTTTGGGTGTGCAGGGGCAGGGTGCTTGGCTCCAATACTGCTACAGAAGTGCAGTGCTACCACAGCCCTGCTGTCAGGGCTCGTTGTCCACTTGAGAGGGAGTTAAAGTGAATAAGATAACTGAAGAAAGATGTAGCTCAATATTTCAGGAAGCCATCTGTGCCAAAAACACTATAGCTGAGACCAAGCAGCTGGGCAGAACAGCAAGGGGCAAAGTATCTTTGTGTATGGTAAGAAGACATTATGGCTAAGAAGTCCTTGGTCTGGGTGACACCTCTTCTCTGTACAATTTTTCCAATGTAAGAACTCTGTAACAGAATCATAGAATCAATAAGGTTGGAAAAGACCTCAAAGATCATCAAGTCCAACCTTGTGACTACTAAACCATGGCACCAAGTGCCACATCCAATCCCCTCTTGAACAGCTCCAGGGATGGTGACTCCACCACCTCCCTGGGCAGCACATGCCAATGGCCAATCACTCTTTCTGTGAAGAATTTCTTCCTAACATCCAGCCTAACTCCCCCCTGCACTGCTTGAGACTGTGTCCTCTTGTTCTGGTGCTGGTTGCCTGGGAGAAGAGACCAATGCCTTCCTCGCTACAAACTCCCTTCAGGTAGCTGTAGAGAGCAAAAAGGTCTCCCCTGAGCCTCCTCTTCTCCAGGCTAAACAACCCCAACTCCCTCAGCCTCTCCTCATAGAGCTGTGCTTCATTGCCCTTCTCTGGACACGATCAAGTGTCTCAATGTCCTTCTTCAATTGAAGGCCCAGAACTGGACACAGGACTCAAGGTGTGGCCTAACCAGTGCTGAGTACAGGGACAGAATGACTTCCCTACTCCTGCTGGCCACACTATTCTTGATGCAGGCCAGGATGCCATTGGCCTTCTTGGCTACCTGGCCACTCTGCTGGCTCATTCCTCCAAAGTTCAAGCTTAAGGTATTAGGTATTAGCTTCAACATGTACTTGTTCAAAGGGGGATTTGGAGCATCAATTACTGTCCCTGTGGTTGACACTAAAAGCCTTTGCAAACATCTTCCCAAAGCAGTAGCCTGGAGTTAGGATGTGCCACAGGAACTTTTTAACATCTGGCTCTTTTCTCTTTGGAATAGGCTTGACTTAACATGGCATTCACCACTAGGCTGTAAAAAAAAATCAATTATCAACTTAGGACTCAACATTAGAAAACCCCCACAACACAACCAAACAACAAAAAGAAAAACCCAACAAACCAAAAATCCCAAACACTCCTTCCAACCCTCCAGCCCAACCAAAAATCACAGCCACAAACCAAAAACAGAAAAAGAAAGGGGAAAACCCCCCAGCTGCTTATGTACTTGTGGCAATGTGTTAAAGAATTTCTCAGCTCAAGGCTTTATTGCTGGGTTGACCTCCCCTCCTGCAAGAAAAGTAAGACTCTAAGATGGGAAACACATGCTGGAGAACTCTACTGTCAGAATTACTAAGAGCAGGCATAGAGAAGTGTCTGCACTAGAGCAAGTAACAACTGTACAGCTGCAAAGCTGCTCATCCTCAAATCAGGGTGAAAGGGTTTTCCCTTGTGACCAGGAGAATTTGCATTTCTTATCCACTGACTGTTTTCTGCAGTTACCTGCCTCTCAAGATGTCTCCTCCACGCCTGCAGTTTGCTCTCAGCCATTTCAGTGATGTTATTTTGTTTTATTTCAGGAAGTGAGCCTTCAAAGAGCTGCAGTCATGGCAAATAGCACTCTTTTGTTGGTTCCTCTCAGTGATCACCCAAACAGGCCTGTTTTAAACCTGATTTTCCATCTGTGACATACATTTGCATGTGCCTGTGCATGCACACATGTGCAGTTCCGCTAGCAGCTGCTCTGTGTGAGTTCTCAGGAGGTAAAAGAAAACCTCTTATTTATTTCTGGTTGCTTGCTAACCTTTTAAATCAGGAGAGATTGCTTAATGACTGCACCAGGCTTGAAAGCACTACTCATTCTGCACCCACCATTTGACTCATGGCCAGCCTGACTCAAACCCTCAGGAAACAGGACTTCCCTGGGTGTGCTGCTTTCCAGCTCTTTTGTCAAATCCTTTGAGAGAAACAAAGCAGAGTAAGGTCTCTGGGTACTTTCAGTTTGTCTCCACCTGTGCTGTGGTGAGCACCTTATCCCCGTGGTTGTCTCAGCATCCTTTCTTCTAGAAGAGGCTGAGAGAAAAAAAAATTGAGGAGGATTTGCATGCATTCCAAGCATTAGGAGAGAAGGTCAGGATGTGCTGAAGACTGGCTTCTGCATACTGCAGGAACAACCATACAGACCTCAAGCTAACAAGTTTGGTTACCAGCAGCAGCCTAGAGATTAGAGCAGGCTGCCAAACTCACTGACGAGGCAGGGTAAATGAGCTGCATGCTGGGTTTCATGCTGCTGTAGCCTGACTGACTCTGCTCCCCGAGCTAGGCATCATATTTTCACACATACCAGCAGTGCCTCAGATAACCAGAAGCCTTGGAAATCCCTATTACATAAAAAATGTTCAGATAACCTGCTAAAAGAAAGGGGAAAAAAGGAAGATCTTGGGAAGTGGGAGCCGTTGCAGGAAATGAAAAGCAGGGAGCTAGTAGGTAAAGGTTTCTGAGCTGAGCTTGCCCTTGACTTAAATACCTAAGTACATAACTTACAGCATACACTTGTCAAAATAGAAGTCTATGACATTGACATGTTCATATCACCAGCTCATGGCAGGCAGCTCTGAGGATTTCCCAGCCAGTGCATGGGGTAACATTTTCAAGAGAAGTTCTGCCTTTGTGGTGATTGAAGTAATTCCTGCAAGCATTCTGATTACAAAATCCACAAAGATGAGAGAGACCTTCCTGTAAGGTGGTACTGCTTCCTTTAGTGTCAGCTCAGGGGAAACATTATTGTTCTCTACAACTACCTGAAAGGGGGTTGTAGGCAGGTGGGGATTGGTCTCTCCTCCCAGGCAACCAGCATCAGAACAAGAGGACACAGCCTCAAGCAGTGCAGGGGGGAGTTAGGCTGGAGGTGAGGAGAAAGTTCTTCATAGAAAGAATAATTGGCCACTGGAATGTGCTGCCCAGGGAGGTGGTGGAGTCACCATCCCTGGAGGTCTTCAGTAGTGGATTGGAAGTGGCACTTGGTGCCATGGTTGAGTAGTCATGAGGTATTAGGTGATAGGTTGGACTTGATGATCTCTGATGTCTTTTCCAACCTGGTTGATTCTAAGATTTCCTTTCCTAAGCCTATCCTCATCTTTTTTCTGTTCACATGCTTCAGGTCCAATTTCCCCTAAGTATTCATTTCCTGGGAGTTTAACTGCAAACTCATCTGTCTTGGAAACTTCTCCATAGATTGAGACTTTATATTCCCCTCTAGGCTTTTATGATTTAAATAAAAACAATCAGTAGGTGAAAAAAAAATTAATATATCTTTCCTGATACCAATGCTTTGATTGCAGTCAAACATTTGCCATGTACATAAGATATTACAATCTATTCCATTCCTTTAGCACTTCATAGATACCAATAGAAGAAAAAGATTTTTTCCCCCCTATTATTTCATATTTGGAATCTTTTCTTTATTTGTTTTTTACTCCTAGAGGGCTCTGCCATACAAGTCACATCACTAGTGTGCAGAAGGATCAGACTACTGTCCCCCTACCATTTTCTATGTCAGTTCTTAGACTACCAGAGGGAAAAAAACCACAGCAGCTGGGTGCCAGGAATTGTGTCATTTGTGTCTAAACTCTACCATCAGGTTTCATTGCAGGAATTTTTCAGTGCTCTGTTTTGTTGTCTTTACATCTCAACCTTTAGCCTGGTTTTGTTTGCTTCCTTGCTTGTTGGGTTCCCCCCCCCCCCCCATTTCCCCCTTTTTCTTGAGTTACATTTTAAGCCTCATGCTGCATTTGCCTGCACAAATGCAATAAAAAGGTTAAAAGCCCAATGCTTTTCTCTGCCAACACACTAATTGTATTTCCATCCACATTTCAAGAGAGCAAATTTGTTTTCAGACAGAAAACGTCTAGGATGCAATTCTTTTTTGAACTGTGGGTAACATGCTTCAGCCTTTGATCACACTGCTCAAAAGATAAACCTATTCTGAAATGCTAATCTTTACCCTTCGAGCACAAAATAGTCTGGAGTTACAAATGTCCAGACACTGATGAGAAGTGGAGCAAGAAAGGGGAGAAAGGAGGGAGAGCATCATTTCCCAGGTTAGTCAAAATTCAAAAACTATTCTTCAGGGATTTGGAAGGTGGTTTTCAGAAGGTGGTTTTCATGGGAAAGAAACATGCTGGACCTACTAATGCTGGGTTGTGGCAAGAGGTCTTTTTCAGGTAGCACATTTCCATCTCCAACACTCTAGACCTGTATCAAAGCCTTCTCTCTCCTGGGGCTTGAATTTCCAGTGCTCTCCTCCCTGCTCCAGCCTCAGGGCTCATCATCACAGGAGCATGAGGATAAAAGAAGAACTTAGGCCCATTGCTGAAGAGTAACTGGAATGGAGTTGGCCTAATGCAGATCTGCTTCTTTTCACTCCTCTCGGGTCCCAGGAGATGCTGATTTTTAATCAAGAGGCTGCAAAGCACAGAGGTTGGACTTGATGATCTTTTCCACTCTCATTGATTCAGTGAATCACTGAGATTAAGCAATAGGTCTTGTGGAGAAGGAATTCAGCCCATCTCTTTCCTTTTGGTAACAGAAGTCCTTTTCCACACACCCAGGATGAAATATGAAATGATGAATGGTTCTTGGATGTAGTTGACAGGAGAGGTTGTGTGGTTCACACTGGCACATTCTCTGCCCAATCCAGTCAAGAAAGCTGCTCCAACAGTGCCCAGACTTCCACCAGCACACAAGGCCAAAGCCATTCCTGCAGTTCTGCTCTTGCTGGAAGCCTGTCTCCTCACTGTCCCAGGCAGCAGATTTTCTTATGGGTCTCCTGGACCCTCCAAGGAAGCCATCACAGTGGCCACTACACCAGTAATGCCAATGAGGTGGGAAGGGGGTATCATGGCACAAAGCTAAACACACTCTAAGCTTTGCCCTTCATGAGTTATTTAAAAGGATTCCACAATGCTAAGAGCATCTCAGCAAAATAACATGAAGGTGTAGTCACCTTAAGGTGGTTCCTTCTCTCCTACTACTCTCCCTCTCCCTCCCCCCACAAAAAATATTATTGTATTCATTTTTATTGTACTTTCTGAAGAGCAATGCATTTCCCAGAAAGGATTAAATCTCTCAAAGTGAGGTAATAAAACCGAAGCAGTAATGGAACTCACTGGATAGTCAGGGAGATATTTCATTTAGGCACTGGAATAAAAACCTAGTTACAGTCCTGATCGGAATAATTCATGACCCAAACGCCTCATCCTGTTTTTAATTGTCCTTGTTGTTCAAATAAAAGTTATAGATGGTCTGGCTAAATCATTGCCTGTCAAGTGTAGCTTGTGAATGGCTCAGTGAATCTCAAGGGGCACTTTCAGTTTTTAGGGCAATCCATTTGTTTCCTCGGTGATACCCATAAAGCACCCATCCCGAGATTTACATTCTCATGCCACTACTTCCCCACCTGGAGTGCTGCATCCAGTTCTGGAGCCCCTATTACAAGAGGGACATGGACATGCTGGAAGGTGTCCAGAGAAGGGCCACGAGGAGGAGCAGAGGGCTGGAGCACCTCTCCTGTGAGGACAGACTGAAGGAGTTGGGGCTGTTCAGTCTGGAGAAGAGAAGGCTCTGAGGTGACCTCATTGTGGCCTTCCAGTATCTGAAGGGGGCTACAAGAAGGCAGGGGAGGGACTTCTCAGGATCTCAGGTAGTGATAAGACTAGGGGGAACGGAATGAAGGTGGAGGTGGGGAGATTCAGGCTGGACTCGAGGAGGAAGTTCTTCCCCATGAGAGTGGTGAAGCCCTGGAATGGGTTGTCCAGGGAGGTGGTTGAGGCCCCATCCCTGGAGGTGTTTAAGCCCAGGCTGGATGAGGCTCTGGCCAGCCTGATCTAGTGTAGAGTGTCCCTGCCCATGTCAGGGGGGTTGGAACTAGATGATCCTTGGGGTCCCTTCCAACCCTGACTGATACTATGATACTTAAAATGGATCAACCAGAGAGAAGGGCCAGCAAGGAACAGCGAGAAAGAGCCTGTACAGAAGCCCTGAACAATATGCCTTTTCTACTTTTTTTTTTCTTCCCCTCCACCAAGAGTTCTTAAAATGCTAGGGAAGAAGACAATAGTTACATAATTAATATCTATTCCTGCTTTTCAGAAAAAATATATCTGAGGTGCTTGATTAAACCAAGAATCGAAGCATCATGCCACATTTAACCCAATTTGCTAATAATGGTTGCTGTAAAGACACTCTATGTGGTGCTCTGACACAGGATGCTTGTTTGTACACTGAAAAGAAGGGAAAGATCATAGTATCATAGTATCAGTCAGGGTTGGAAGGGACCACAAGGATCATCCAGTTCCAACCCCCCTGCCATGGGCAGGGACACCCCACACTAGATCAGGCTGGCCACAGCCTCATCCAGCCTGGGCTTAAACACCTCCAGGGATGGGGCCTCAACCACCTCCCTGGATAACCCATTTCAGTGCTTCATCACTCTGATGGGGAAGAACTTCCTCCTCACATCCAGCTTGAATCTCCCCACCTCCAGCTTCATTCCCTTCCCCCTAGTCCTATCACTCCCTGAGATCCTGAGAAGTCCCTCCCCAGCCTTCTTGTAGCCCCCTTCAGATACTGGAAGGCCACAATTAGGTCATCTCGGAGCCTTCTCTTCTCCAGACTGAACAGCCCCAACTCTCTGTCTGTCCTCATAGGAGAGGTGCTCCAGCCCTCTGCTCATCCTCGTGGCCCTTCTCTGGACACCTTCCAGCATGTCCATGTCCCTCTTGTAATAGGGGCTCCAGAACTGGATGCAGTACTCCACGGGGGGTCTCACCAGAGCTGAGTAGAGAGGGAGAATCACCCTGCAGCCTCTTCATTTCAGGGATGCATTAACATACAATAGGAATGATGCCAGACAATGCAATGGGGAAGCTCTTGTGGCTTACCATGTACTTTTCAAACCAGTCTAGAGTAATTATAGAAAATACTCTCTCCCTCAAACCAGAAAGTGCCACAGTAGAAAGGGATGCTGTTGGTTTGGTAACAAAAATGAGAGCGATTTCTCCCTCAAAGGTGAAGGAGACACCTCTCTATCAGAAACTGTCATGCAAAGTTGTATATCTTTCCTGCCCCTAGAAGAAGTGTGTGATAGTCTAGTGGCCTTAAGAGTTCTTGAAGGGAAATAATTGCATCTTCACATTCCTCAGCTGTTCTACCTCTGTGGCTGCCAAGCAAAGATGAATTTCCCAGACGTGCCCCAAGCATGACTCTTCTCCTTGACTAAAAAGTCACACAGCAGAACCACCTAAGATTGGGTCAAACTAGCTTTGCAGCTGCTCCTTCCACAGGATGGCTCACCCCCTTTACTACAGCACTGTGCCCCACTCTTCATTTTGCCCATAACTAGCTCTTTACCCAGTAGCCAAGTGAATTGGTAGCAAAGTACTCCACAGCAGCTGAACCATCAGTCCCCTCTTCTCTTGGTGTTCCTGCCAGCAGCCACAGCTTAAGTCCCGAATCACCCCTGGGGGAATTAGTTTCACTGAGTTCAGCTATTCATTAGTGAATTAGTTCAAAACATTTCAAGACCTCTAGCAACCAGGTCCAAACAAGTTCAGTCATCAGGTTTTCATAGACATATAATCAGTTTCTCAGGTGTCAGATCACATATTTTCCAATCAATTCTTCAGTCATTTATACAATAGCTGTTTCTGAATAGTTAATTATCTATGCCAGGCAGGCACTTAAGTCCCTGTCATACTGCACTCTTTATCTAATATCTTCCAACATGTTCATGTTTCCCCCCAGTCCTTTCAAAAACCATAGAGATGTTGCTCCTTAGATTTCTAACTCATCCACCACACTTTTGAACATCCCATCCCTCTGGCTGCAGAATTAGGAGAATGAAATTTCTGCTCTTCAAGCCTACACAGAATTGATTTAGTCTAATCAATTGATTTAGACCTAATCAATACAGTCTCTCTCAGGCCCTAAAGACTCATATGTGTGTTATTTTTAATAAATTACAGCTCAACTTCAGCATAAAGGCCTCGTGCAAAGCCAAAGGGAAAAAACTTACTCTACAGCTCAAGCATCTTTGAACCAGAAACACAGAATAGAGTTAACCAGGTTGGAAAAGACCCCAGAGATCGAGTCCAACCTATCACCCAACACCATCTAACCAACTAAACCATGGCACCATGTGCCCCATCCAGTCTCTTCCAGTGATGGTGACTCCACCACCTCCCTGGGCAGCACATTCCAATGGCTAATCTCTCTTTCTGGGAAGAATTTCTTCCTAACATCCAGACTAAACCTCCCCCGGCACAGCTTGAGACTGTGTCCTCTTGTTCTGGTGCTGGTTGCCTGGGAGAAGAGACCAACTCCCACCTGGCTACAACCTCCCTTCAGGTGGTTGTAGATGACAATAAGGTCTCCCCTGAGCCTCCTCTTCTCCAGGCTAAGCAACCCCAGCTCCCTCAGCCTCTCCTCACAGGGCTGTGCTCCAAACCCCTCCCCAGCGTTGTTGTCCTTCTCTGGACACCCTCCAGCAACTCAACATCTTTCCTAAACTGAGGGGCCCAGAACTGGACACAGGACTCAAGGTGCAGCCTAACCAGTGCTGAGTGCAGGGGCAGAATGACTTCCCTGCTCCTGCTGGCCACACTGTTCCTGCTGCAGGCCAGGATGCCTTTGGCCTTCTTGGCCACCTGGGCACACTGCTGGCTCATGTTCAGCCTACTGTCAACCAATACCCCCAGGTTCCTTTCTGCCTGGCTGCTCTCCAGCCACTCTGACCCCATCCTGTAGACCTGCAATGGGTTGCTGTGGCCAATGTGTAGACCCCAGCACTCAGATGTGTTAAATCTCATGCCACACTGTTCTCTCTGCAAATACACTTCACTGAATTATCTATATCTGCTCTGTAGATCTATGAAAAAAATTCCTGTGTTCTTGGTATTTGGTGCAACAGAGACCTCTGTTTACCTGCACAAACATCATGACTCTTGTGTAGCTGCTGCAGGGAAGAAGTGTACCATTGACCTTGGCATGTGGATTACATTCACTTATCTGACTAAATCTGAGGAAAAAAATGAAAAAGGCCAAAGAAGAGACACTGCTGATGAATGAAAGCTTTCTATTTCTGCTCCTCCACAAGATATTTCTTTTGCAGCTGGATCATTGCAGAAGATTTGTCATAAAATTTCAGAGCAGTTTCCATGTAGTTGTGGTGATGAGAGTATATTTGCTCTTCATTACCCAATACATCTTAAATTGCTTCCTGCTCTTGGTAGCACTGATAGACCATTGTTCACTACCCTATTGTTGTGCAGAAGCTGTCAGCTTGCATAGTGAGGAGCTCACAATGGGGCACTGAAGTTGTTCGCTTCATAACACAACTGAAATAAACCCCCAAACCAAACACAACCACGCAGCAGAAGCGAATCTGAGCAGACAAATCATTTCCGATGCTAAACATCTTGCCAAACATCTGCTTATCTCAGGGTGGGAATGAAAGCAGGAGGAGGCTTTGCACAAGGAGTGGCTGCGCCACCGAGCATGGAAAGGCGGCACAGCAGCACAAAGCAAACGCAGATCTGCTGCCGCTTGCCAAACCGAATCAACCCCGTGCAGTCTTAGTTTGCAGCTTCTCCACAGATAAATCTGTCAGGTGGACTGAAGTTAGTGATGATGAAGCTAGAGGAATGATAGCTGGCAAACACTTAGGGTGGACCTAAAATTAACATAGAATCGATAGAGATGGATGGAAAAGACTTCAGAGATCATCAAGTCCAACCTGGCACTCAGCACCTCATGACTACTAAACCATGGCACCAAGTGCCACGTCCAATCCCCTCTTGAACACCTCCAGGGATGGTGACCCAACCACCTCCCTGGGCAGCACATTCCAATGGCTAACAACTCTCTCTGGGAAGAACTTCCTCCTCACCTTAATACAATGCAATAATACAATACAACACCAGGTTGGAAGAGACCTTCAAGATCATCGCATCCACCCATCAACCAATCCAACCCAACTAAACCATGGCACCAAGCACCCCATCAAGTCTCCTCCTGAACACCTCCAATGAAGTGAATCCCCACCTCCACAGTAGCCGATTCCAATGGGCATCACTCTCTCTGTATAGAACTTCTTCCTAACATCCAGCCTAAACTCCGTGGTGCAGCCTGAGACTGTGTCCTCTTTTCTGGTGCTGCTTGCCTGGGAAAGAGACCAACCCCCCACCTGGCTACAACCTCTCTTCAGGTAGCTGTATAGAGCAATAAGGTCTCCCCTGAGCCTCCTCTTCTCCAGGCTAAGCAACCCCAGCTCCCTCAGCCTCTCTTCACAGGGCTCATGCTCCAGACCTCTCCCCAGCCTCGTTGCTCTTCTCTGGACACATATCCTTCTTAAATTGAGGGGCCCAGAAATGAACACAGTACTCAAGGTGTGGCCTAACCAGCGAACATGGTTAGGCACGGGAGATTAACAAAGGCAATGAGAAGTTACGCCCAAATGTGATACTCCAAGTAGAGAGGAAAGCCCTTTTCAATTAACATCACACAGAAAAACCATGAGAAGTGGGGAAAGGCACTGCACAGAAAGCTACCTGCTTTACAACACTCAGTGACCCCAAATGCTGAAGTGTTGTCTTCTGAGGAAGCAATGCAAATGAAAAATTCAAGCACAGGAAAGGGGCTGATTTTGACTGCAAGTTCACACACAAAGCCCAAAGGGCTTTGTAGTTTGCTGAGTTCCCAAGTCATATGAATATCAAAGTAAACATTTGTTTTTAACTTATTTTCCTTATCCCTTCTTTGGTAAAGGGTAAGGAGCTGACCTTACAGGGGAAAAATGATAACCCCTTAAAAATGGTAATATTTAAACCCCAGCAACATAGAAACAGAAGTACAATTTCCAAGATAAAGGCAGTAAGAATACTTCAGACTATAAAAGAAAATAGAAATTCATGATGAAGAGGCTCACCAAGCTATCTCCAGCTCTATTATCAGTAGTGAAAGATCAGGCAGGTGCACTCCATGGCATCTGTCATCACAATTGGATTCCACTGAGCTTCATAAAAAAAACCCACAGCCTGCCTGCACAACCAGCAGTGCCTTGGCTGACCTCAGCCTGCCTGTGTTTGGCCATAAAGCCAAATCAAACTCAGAAGGCTTAAGTTGAGCACAGCCATTCCTGCCTCTGGAGATAGATTTTTTGCTCTTTGTGAGATGGCCAAATGCCAAACCAGACTTTTTACAGCTGCCATAGCTTCACCTCACTGCCATTTTAACACAGGTTTCAAACACTCCTGCAATGCTCAAGCAGTTCAGTTTGCAGTGCATACAGATTGCAGCTGGGTCAGAAAATCTGCTCTGCTCTCAGAAAGCATTTGACTTCTCACTTTGGAAACACAACACCATGCACACAATTACCTTAGCCTAAAATCTCAGCGGCTTTTCACTCGGCAGAACTTGCTGGCTGGTTGTCAGGGTGAATCTCCAGCTTCCCATGCAAGGCAGCGTGCTTCGAGGGGAAATGTCACTTGCTGGTCCTCAAAGTGGGGCACACCATCACTGGGCAGTGAGGAAAGCTGTGCAGAGGGGAAGGCAGACTGCAGCTTGTGCCACCTTGCTGGGCCTGGTGTTTTTGGGCTCCCTGGTGCCACCCAGCACCCTGAGCAGGCTGGACACCTGCAGCCCAGCTGCCGGTCACAGGAGTGCCCTGTTTGCCCCAGCCTAGGATTGGCAAGCCCTAGATAAAGATGGAGCAGAAGTCTGAGCCATGCTGCCTTGCTTGGTGTCCAGCCATCAGTCACAGCAGGAGAGATGGTATAAGCTCTGCAGCAATGCCTGTGGTTGCTGGGGGCCCTGCCAGGTTGCAGCTGCCCTGGGATCTTCTCTGGGGTGCAGGGCGGTGCCTCCATGCTTGGGTGCTGCCCTGCACAGGTCATTCCAGGGAGAGCAGGGCAAGCACAGGGAATGCTCCATCCAGCCCTGGGAATCTCATATGACATTTCCTGGTGAGCAGACTGTGCCTGTGCTCCTGCTTTGCCCCACACCACAAGGAATCCCCAGCCAGCCACGAATATTTTTGCAAGTTCATGAAGGCTGAGGAGGTGTTCCACACCTGGAGAAAGGCTAAGAGACAATGGACACAAAGTGAAACAGCAGTGGTTCAGACTGAATGGAAAGAAAGCCTCCTTCATTGAGCATGGTCAAGCCACAAACTGCTTGTGGAGGTTTTATCTGTGGGGGATATAAATACCCAGCTGGGTAAAGGCCCAGCACCTGTCCCTACAGCTGACCCCACTTAGAGAAAGGTTGGAGTAGAAACTTCTCAGGTCCCTTCAATTTTCATATCTTCTTCTTCCTCAGCCCTACTTACCATAAGATTGTCATGGGAATGCTCTAAAAGTGAAATGACACCAATGTTAAACACACACAACAGCCCTGCAAGCATTTCAGCTCAGGATTCTCTCATGGCCACACATGATAACTCTGAACAAAAGCTGCGTTGACAGCTCTGTCATCTCCACAGGCATTAAAAACTGAAGAGATTATGAAAATGTAGACAAACTTCTCTAGATTTTAAAATCAGAACTTTAAGGGTCTTAGAGATGTAGATAGAAATTAGAAAGCTCA
>CM026893.1:5144634-5180067 GCA_015227895.2 Colaptes auratus
TTTTCTCAGATTGTTTGTGTGCTGTTGGTTTTACTGCTTCTCCTGGTGTTTCTCTTGTTTTGCCACGGTGACATACAGCCTGGAGTTTCTCTTTGTGCTTCAGGAGCCCTTTACAGGCCTGCCTGAGGGCATCCTTCTCCCACTGCATCAGGGCAAAAGGCAACCAGATAAGCACATCCTCATCAATTCTTCTATCTTCCAGCAGTGTCTGGCTGGTTCCAATTCATCTCACATTTGTAAAGCCCATTTTCCACACAAACACTGCATTTTGGCAACTTGGTACCAGTAAAGCTTTCAGGGCAATGCTTGGAATTGCAACCATCTGATTTTAGCAGCAGATCCGTATTACCACAGGATTTACACAGACTTTGCTCGCTGCGCCTTGCTTGTGCCAGAGAAGTCTCTGTAGCCAATCAGAATACAGGAGAAAGTGCCACAGCTGCTCTTGTTGAGGCCTGACGCTCACCAGACCTCTTCCTAGATGAGATGGCCAAAGTGCAGAAACTTTTCTAGCCAGCAGTTCTCAGCATTATTCCCCATTCACTAACTATTGCATGGTACTTTAGGATCATGCAAAGGAATTTCTCTCAAAATTCGGTTTAGGTTTAGCTGTGTTCACTTATACTGGTTGCTGATGGAAATTGTTTCTTGGGTAGCACCACAGGGTGTGTGTCATATGAAATCAGTGCCATTCACAGTGACCACAGCAACAGCAAACCCAATGATACCAAGATGAATCTCTACCCCAAATGAACTCTTTGGCTAGTGCCCCTTCTCAGATCTTAGTAAAACTATATTCCCCCTTGTAAGCAGAGAAGTGACATCTTACATCATCTCAGACAAAGCTTCCCAGAGCTCCTAGAGGAAGATAAATGCTGAATATCATCTGACTGAGCTTCGCCTGCAGCTGTTGCATGATCACATAGCAGTCAGAGTGTTCATTCCTGGAGAGGAACTAAATGTTTAGCTCTAGATTGAGCTGCCACAAGGTCTGTGGACTAAAATCTTAGTTTGTTCTCTACTCTGGTATTGCAGTGTTGATGAAGATAGATTCATGCTCTCTTTCTTGTAAAATAAACTAAAGCTTGCTGCAAAATAATGTGCATTAGGGAAAGTGCAACTTGTGGTCACCTAATTCTTCATAGGGCAACCACTTAATGGTGCTGAATAGATTTATATGAAGCTGGTGGACACAAGCTCCCACTTTACTTTAAAATGCATAATGGATCTTCTCATTGAGGGGCCTATATAAGTTAACATTTAATTTTCAAATGGGCTATAGAAGCCTCTCCAATTTTCTTGACACCAATCAAAGACAATGAGCAGAAAATGAGAAAGCTCAAGAGGAAATAGTGGGGGGGGGGAAGGAAAACACAATGCCAGTGAGGAAGTCAGGTTCCCCAATTGCTTGTTTGTTCCTGAGAGGCAGCTGTGGTGCAGTGTGGATGTGAGAGCCATAAAACCTGCAGAAAGTTGCTTGCTTTTGTTTCTTCCCAAGAAAACAGATTTGCCAGGAAACAGCAAGCCCTCAAGAAGCTCTCTAGGCATCTTTTCAATACAATACAATACCATACAAATACACATATCCAGGTTGGAAAAGACCTTCAGATCATCGTGTCCAACTATCAACACTCCAACCCACCCAAACACTAGATCATGGCAACCCAGTACCCCATCAAGTCTCCTCCTGAACACCTCCAATGATGGTGACTCCACCACCTCCCTGGTGACTCCCCACCGACCTTGGTGGCAAATTGAGCCCAAGCTCAAACCAAACCAAAAACCGGCAAGACTGGCTAGGACAAGTGTCCACAAGCTTTCAGCAAGAAGGAAGCATGTGATCAACTCTAGGCTATGCAAACCCCATCACTGTTCTGTGGCTGGTTCACAAATGCCTGGTCCCCTTCTTTTCCTTGTAACCACTTACAACACTTGGGTATCTTCCACCATTCTCCTAATCTTTGAAGGTGGAGAACGTGGCATTTTCAGAAGCAAGCATTAAGAGTACATTGAAATTCAGCGCACAAAGCCTCACATGTTATCCAGGCAGACACAATTCCTCCTCATCTTTGGAACAGGGGAAAACAAATGGGAAAGGAGGAAAGAAACAAAAAACAAAAATGTCACAGGAGAGGAATGGCAAACAAATCACTACATCCAAAAAAAGCTTTCTTTGCTTTCTTTTTACATTCAAGTTAAGCAAAAAATAGTAAAAAAACCCAAAAAACACCCCAAAGCACCCACAAGCAACAACAAAAAAAACTAACTCAAAATTATTGTGATTTAGGGATTACTTTAATAATTTACAGAAGAAGGAAAAGTAGCTAGGTGGAAGGGGACAGTAATTAAATACCTGTTTAGGCCACACCTTGAGTCCTGTCCAGTTCTGGCTCCTCAATTTAGAAGGACATTGAGACTCCTTGAATGTGTCCAGAGAAGGCAAGGAAGCTGGGGAGAGCCTCAGCACAGCCCTGTGAGGAGAGGATGAGGGAGCTGGGGTTGCTTAGCCTGGAGAGAGGAGGCTCAGGGGAGACCTCATTGCTGTCTACAACCTGAAGGGAGTTGTAGCCGGGTGGGGATTGGCCTCTTCTCCCAGGCAATCAGCACCAGAACAAGAGGACACAGTCTCAAGCTGCACCAGGGGAAGTTTATACTGGAGGTGAGGAGAAAGTTCTTCCCTGAGAGAGTTGTTAGCCATTGGAATGTGCTGCCCAGAGAGGTGGTGGAGTCCCCATCCCTGGAGGTGTTCAAGAGGGGTTTGGATGTGGCACTTGGTGCCATGGTTTAGTAGTCATGAGGTGTTGGGTGACAGGTTGGACTTGATGATCTTTGAGGTATCTCTTCCAACCTTATTGATTCTATGATTCTATGGTTTAGTATTCATGAGGTGTTGGGTGACAGGTTGGACTTGATGATCTTTGAGGTCTTTTTCAGCCTTACTGATTCTATGATTCTATGATTATTTTTCTAGAATTACTTTATGAAACATTTCAGCTACAGTCCCTCACAGTGGGCTCTTCTAGACAAGAAAAAAATCCTGTGTGGAAGGAGTTGAAGCAAATTGCAGCAATAATTCAGGCTCAGAAAGCATTGCAAAAAGGGGACAGAAAAGAGAGAAGTGACATTTGAGAGCTTAGGAAAGCAAAAGCTCACCCTAAATCCATGCAAGAGCCTGAAACTGAAATCACAGACATTATCCATTTTGATTAAATTTTGTTGAGTTCAGGTCCTGTTTGTCACTGGCCAAGTGAGTCATGT
The DNA here is from genome assembly GCA_015227895.2 of Colaptes auratus. Taxonomy (NCBI): domain Eukaryota; kingdom Metazoa; phylum Chordata; class Aves; order Piciformes; family Picidae; genus Colaptes; species Colaptes auratus. Next base: position 5,147,893 of record CM026893.1, read on the forward strand.
TGACAGGGACCCACTGGGCTCAAAATGGAGTCTTCTGGCTAGCAGCAGCCCTGCCCAGCTCCTCTGGCATCCCTGCAAAGAACGCTTTGCATAAACCCTGCCTCTCTCCAGCCTGAGGAGAAATGGAGCTCCCAAGGTCAAGATGCCACACTGAGATCTGTGTTGTGACTAATAATCCAGCTAATACATCTTTTAAATATTAAAGAGACATTGAAAAGTAATCAGGGTAAGATGGTTCCTAGATTCTTTACTACTTGGAAGAATTTGACACCAATTAGGTACTTAGGCGTGTGCTGGCTAACCTCACTGAATCTCCTGTGGCCAGCTCGAGCCCTCTCAGATTGACTTTATTTCTTCTCAGATATATTACTCAGTTGTTTTGTATCAGGGCCACAGAGCAATGGTTTTGTTCTCAATTTACAAGCTGCATCATTGCCCATAGACCTGACACCTCACTTGGGGCACAAGGAAGATGCCCAGCTCTTTGCATCAGCTTCTCACATGGCTAAAATGGGTGAAGAGCTATGTATCAGTTGATCATTAACAGTCATGATAAGATTAAGGCAGGGAATAAGCAGGAGTGTAAGGAAGGTTCTCCTCTCCCTCTACTCTACCCTGGTGAGACCTCACCTTGAATACTGCATCCAGTTTTGGGCTCCCCAGTTCAAGAGGGATGGGGATCTACTCAACAGGGTCCAATGAGGATGATTAAGGGACTGGAGCATGTGCCCTGTGAGGAGAGGCAGAGAGACCTGGGGCTTTTTAGTCTGGAGAAGGCAGAGAGGATTTAATAAATGTTTATAAACATATGAGGGCTGGAGGTCAAGAGGGAGGGGACAGACTCTTCCCAGCTGCACCCTGTGATAAGACAAGGGGCAATGGACATCAACTACAGCACAAGAGGTTCCACCTCAGCATGAGGAGGAACTGCTTCACTGTAAAGATCACAGAGCACTGGAACAGACTGCCCAGAGAGGTTGTGGAGTCTTCTCTGGAGGCTTTCATGACCCATCTGGATGTGTTCCTGTGTGTCCTGTGCTAGATTCTATGGTCCTGCTCTGGCAGGGGGGTTGGACTCAACTTCAGCAGGTCCCCTCCAACCCCTAACATCCTGTGAACTACAGAGGTTGCTCTTTTAGTCCAGATCAGCCAAACCCTAGAGCAGAAGAGCAGTAAATACACCACAGAATCATAGAATCATAGAATCAATGATAGAGCATCACAGGCAGCTCAGGTTTTGATGCAGCAGGTTGTGTGGCATGGAGGTGGTGGTGATAATTCCACTAGCATCAACTCCTGTCCTTAAAGATGCCCAAGAAAAAAAGCCACATGGATTCTTCTCCCATTCCCCACAGCGCTGCCCTTGTCTCTGAAAATAGCTGGGATGCAGTCAGCAAATGATGTGCACTTCTTCAGCTGCTTGTCATTTCTTAGGTGGCAAAATGCATTACTTTGGCTGAGAGCAGGTCCGTGCTGATGACTAAGCTAAAAAGTTCAGCGAAGATGGAGAACTCTCGGCCTGAGAGAATGTTCTTGTTCGCTCAGCGCAAACCAGCAGTGCTGGAGCCCAATATTTTCCCTTCACTGAGAGTGGCTGAAGGTCAAGGCGTGCTTCTGAGAGTCGAGTTTGGATATGCTGCTATCAGGACATTTTTAGATGCTTTCCTGATTTCATTCATCTTGCTTTTGGACAGCAGGTGGAAGAAGAGAAGTGCAGATACCTGCCCATAGCTAAGCACATTCAGGTGGACTAAATAGACTTAAGCAATCTTCACTTCTATTTCTGCAAGTGTCCAGTCTCTAGCTACAAAGGGCACTCCCTTGCTTTTGCCATGCTGCTACAGAGTGGTATTTTTCAGTTTGCTAGCTCAGGCAGCCCAACACTCAAATATTCATCCTCCTCACTAGCACCTTTTTGCTGAAACATCCCTTCAGCTCTTTCTCCAAGGAATAACACAAGACCTGTGGATGCAGGTTCAGAGCTGTCAGCCACAAAACAACTAAATTCAGACAAACCAACAATTAGTGGTGACTGCTAATGAACATCTTAGCCCAACCTCCATTTAAATTGTCCTTAGTTTTGCCTACAACCTGCATTCCCTGTCCCTAGTCATTAGTCATTCTCTGAGTCCCATTTTCAATTCCCTATCTTTTGCTTGTCCTAAGCTGTAGATGCTCCCAGATTACAACAAGCTATCTCTGAGAGCTTTTGGTTGCTTTATTTATACTTCCATATATTATTTATACATCCTTGTCTGATATATTTCAGCACTGGTTAGGCCATACCTTGAGTACTGTGTGCAGTTCTGGGCTCCTCAATTTAAGAAGGACATTGAGATACTTGAACATATCCAGAGAAGGGCAATAAGGCTGGGGAGAGGTCTGGAGCACAGCTCTGTGAGGAGAGGCTGAGGGAGCTGGGGTTGTTTAGCCTGGAGAAGAGGAGGCTCAGGGTGAGACCTTATTGGTCTCTACAACTACCTGAAGGGAGGTTGTAGCCAGGAGAGGATTGATCTCTTCTCCTTGGTCTCTTCTCCCAGGCACCCCAGCAGCAGAACAAGAGGACACAGTCTCAAGCTGTGCCAGGGGAGGTTTAGGCTTGAGGTGAGGAGAAAGTTCTTTATAGAAAGAGTAATTGGCCATTGGAATGTGCTGCCCAGGGAGGTGGTGGAGTCCCCATCCCTGGAGGTGTTCAAGAGGGGATTGGACGTGGCACTTGAAGCCACAGTTTAGTTAGTCATGAGGTGTTAGGTAATAGGTTGGACTTGATGATCTCTGAGGTCTTTTCCAACCTTGTTGATTCTATGATTCTAGGATAATATGCTGTTCTGATGCACAAATTGCTCCTTAAAATCATACACAGATATACCTGTTTCAGCCTACCCTGCCCCAGCACAGCCAGCACCACACAGCCTGAACAAATTAGCAGAGGCTGGAGCAGATCTTGCTATGGCAACCCTTCAGGTGGCTATGAAGGAACTTTTGGTGAGTCCATGCTGGGTCTCATGTTGTCATTTGGGTCCCCTGGTGAACATTTCAGTGACATTAAATGACAATTACACATTAAAGAACCATATCTGCCATGTTCATTAAGAGCTTTGAGAGGATGGGAGGCAGCTGACTGTTTAAGGAACATGTACTGCCTGGTACTTTCTGATTTGCTCATCAATGCCTTTAAATACAGCTGATATTTTTGTTTTCACCTAAATTTAAACATGCTCTAATCCATGAGCAGGAGACTCTCTTAAAAGCAGCAACAGACAGAACATTTTGTCTTTTATCTGGGATATACCACATATACTAAAACATCTTCTCCAAATAGCCCTCTAATGCAAGAGAGATGCAGTTAATGCCAGAGAGATGCAGTTAATGCCTAAAGCCAGCAAAAGGCTTTTTATGCCCCTTCAAGAGAGCCCAGTTTTGGTGGCCATATGGTGGAAAAAGTTCAGATCCAGACTACCACTGATAAATGTCTACCTGCATAGATGGAGTGTTGGCTCTGTTAAAGCTTGCTGCAATAGCAGAGCACTTGGCTGCTGTCAGAGAAAAATCAAAATAAAGGGCATCTGGGTTTGAACCAAGGAAGGCTGATGCTAGAAATTTTGCACTAGTCCTCTCGAGCTTTGCAGGCTCTCTACTGGCTCATGCAAGCCCCACACAGATATTTCTCAGAGCACACTGCAGGGCTCACAGTCCTCTCAAAACTCTGTGTGCACTGTAACTCCTGACTGAGGGCTGCCTTTATGGGGAGCTCTTCATCTCGGCGCACACAAGAAGCTAAGGTTGCGTAGCCGAAGCAGCCGTACGTGTTCATTTCACAAAACACCTGCAAGCTTCTCCTTTGGGATGCAGATCTAAACCACTGAGGAGCAGTTTGAGGCAAAAGGATGTCCCTTGCTAGCCCCTTTACTCTTCTCCCCTGGCCTGGAATCGGCTTGGTTGCTGTTCTCGGGTAGGCGTAGGAGAAATGCCATCCAAAGGAGCAGAGCCAAGTGTTTAGTTTGGATGCTCAGGCGGAATGCGTCTCGGCTGAGCTGTGTTGCTCTAATTACTAGCTTTGTTCCCTCAACTTGCACGCTTTGTGCAGCAAACAAATGCTATGTCACTAATCATCCAGGCAGTGACAAGAGAGACCTGATACAGCTGCGCTCAGGTGCTTGCTAGATGATGAGCTCTCCCCTGAGGTTCAGTTGTTGAAATTTCTCTTGCTTCAGTGAGGACAAGTGCAAATCTGATACTCCACAACGTGGACCCTTCTTTGATTATGATATTGCAGGCAAGTGGCAGATGTGCCCCCATCCCCATTGGGGCTAATTAAAACCAATTAAATCATTCCAATATAATCTCTAGAAAAATAGACTAGAGAAGAGAACTGAGGATCCCTTGAAGAGCAAAGGCTCTTGCATGTAAGGCTGGGGAGAGGCACATGGAGTCTTTTTGCTACGTGTTTGATATTAGCACTAAGAGAGTATCACAGCAGTATCTGGGCAGCATTCTCCATTGCACCTACTTCCCACACTTCCTTGCATGCCTCATTATGTACCATTCCTCAATACCATCTGCTGGGTCCCCCACAGTATGCCTTGTCACCAGCTGCTTAGCAGAAGGTAGGACAGCCCAACAAATGAGGACACTGGGTCTCAGCCTGACCTTAATATATAGCTGTGGTTCCCGAACCCCCAGTTTCCCCCCTGCTGAAACATAGGTAATGACCCATTCTCCCTATACACTACTCTGAGCACCACAACAGTTCCTCTCACAGAGTCCTCTCAGGATGTTTTGAGTTCTCAGCACTATGCATACAGTTGGAGTGGGTGAAGGCAAACACACTCAGCGTGCGTGGAAAGACACAGAGATGGGAGAAAAGCTAAAACCTGAGCTCTGCCTATGTGGCACAACAAAGCATCAGGTAGAAGAACCTTTACTAAGTGTGAACAGACTTGCTCCCCAGCTCTCAAAGCAGGGTGATTAATGAGGGGATTTGTATAGGCTCATTGCTTCTACTGAAAAATAGACTATGAGAGTCTTGAGAGTGCCCAGGGGACATTGCAACACTGCTTCTGGCTGTTCAGCTCCAGCTTGGGTTTCCCCTGAAAACGGCAGTCTATGTGGATAGACTTTTCTGCATGATTTCACTGGCATCAAACATCTTGTCTAGATTGTGGAGCCTACACTGTTTTTGTTCACATCCTTCCTGGCAAGAAACCTCTCCTTTAGCATCCACATCTGTCTTCCTGTGTAAAAAAGCAGGAGGCACTTTCAGACAGCTCTCTGCACCTATGCTGAGAGCATCCTTGGAGCTTCCAGGCTCACTTGAGGGTCTCCATCTTTGCTGGCCTTTGGGAGTAACCTGAAATGTGACCCCCTCTACCACCTCTTTGAATAGTAAACAATCTGTAGAGCATGAGTGGCTATTTAGCAGTTCTTTACTAGAACCTGCATTATGATTCTGGGGCTGTGGAGCAGAATTTGACTGTACAACACATGTTCCTGGTAGAGAGAGCAGCCTTGTCAGAGAAGCCACTTTTTTAAAGCAAGAGAACAGCCCTATAACTCACAGCTGCACTTGTCAGTGCTTTGCAACACATAGCTCAGGGCAAACCACCAGGAAAACCTGGGCAATCTTTTCAACCACTTGCTATGTGGTCAGCATCCCATCCTACAGAGATTTGGTCATGAAACATTCATCACCCAAGACAGAGCCTTCACAGCATCACCCTTCACTGCAGCACTAAGCAAATTATGTGTCCTTGTCCACTCTGTTTTAATAGACTTGCTATCTGACTGCCCGAGATAAAACTCCCCTGGTCTAATCCAAGAGGAGAGTGCATCTGAGATGAACACACAGCCAAAGCCTTCTACATAGCCTTGTTGTTCTATGTGCAACAAAAACATAAATCCAGGAAGTGGCTTTGTTCTATGAAGTTTCAAGTCCCTGAGGGCTGCCAGTGAGCTCCTAAAAAAGCACCAACATTAACGGCAGGGTGCTGACAGGGGACAGAGGCTGACAGCCTTCAGTTATGATGAAGAGGGACACTTCAGGGCAGGCTTGTAATTTATTTCCACTTCTTTCCTATCCATTCAAACCTCCATTTGCATGGCAGCAAATGCTCCCCAAGACCTAGCATGCTGTTAAGGAGAGAGTGGGTCCTGGGCTGACCTGAATGGATGCTGCCCTGCTTTAGAATTAGACACCTGCTTACCCTAGACCTCCCTGAGCCACTGAGCCAAATAAAGTGTCTCCAGGGCTTCTGCAGGATCTCAAGGGATCACTCATCCTTGAGAGTGCCTTCTCCTTCCACTGAAGAGTAATTGGCAAAGCATCCTAAGTAACATGTAGTTCCTCTGCCTCATATGTGATTTACCAGGCTTGGCATCAATTCCCACACCTTTGGAGACAAAGGGTCAGAGTTTGAAGTCCTCCATAGCAAAAAACCCAAACCTCCAGAAGTTAATTAACCCTGAAAAAAAAGTATCCTAATCTTCTTCTCAAAGCATTTGTCGCTGTTGCCTCTAAGTTAGGTATATGACTCCCAGCCTCTGATGTTTTGGCTTAATGCCCAGATTAAATAGCAGCAAATTCCAGCCTTTGGAATGATGTCCCTGTGCAGGGCAAATTTTAAGTGGTGCAAAGTGCTGCTCTTCCACAAATCTGCTGAGTGGACATATCTGCATGGACCACCCAGGCACAAAGTACACAGTCCCCCAAAGTCTGTGCTTCTGTTTCTTTCAAATCTTTTTTTCATGAGCTGCTATCCTTCCACTGAGATCTGGAGTCCAATTCACTTTGGCTGTGTAATCAGGCAGGCAGATTTCTGCAGACAGGCAGAGTTCTGCAGAGGAGATGCACGGCTGCATTGCTGAAGAGAAATCCATTCCCCTCACTGAGTCTGAGCACACTGCAGCTGTGTCTCCAGGTTGGATCAGCAGCTGCTCTTCTCCTGCACTCCACCTTTGGTCTGAACTGTACTGCAAAGCCCCTGGATTTACAAAGTAAGAGTTCCTTCACTGTCTCAGGCTTGGAGAGTAGCAGACAGCTTTCCTGCAGAAGGTTGGAGGAGCCTTAATTTCACCTTTGGGGGCCCGTGAATCAACACACACTCTATTACTTTTCATCAGTTTGCTACCTTTCAGTACTAAACCCTTCACAAAGAATCCAAACCCCACACTGCCGCTGACTGTACCATCTGAAGTTGCAGCCTGGATCTGGCTGAGGGGCTGTGAGTTCCCCAGCCCTGTCCCAGTCCAACCCCTTTGCTAACTTCCATCCCAGCCATTCCTCAGTTTGAAAATTAGCAAAGCAATTAAACAAAATGAAGCACCTAGGAGCTATTCTAGCATGGGTTTCAGTCTGGAGAAGAGAAGGCTCCGAGGTGACCTCATTGTGGCCTTCCAGTATCTGAAGGGGGCCCACAGGAAGGCTGGGGAGGGACTTCACAGGATCTCAGGGAGTGATAGGACTAGGGGGAATGGAATGAAGCTGGAGGTAGGGAGATTCAGGCTGGAGGTGAGGAGGAAGTTCTTCACCATGAGAGTGGTGAAGCCCTGGAATGGGTTGTCCAGGGAGGTGGTTGAGGCCCCATCCCTGGAGGTGTTTAAGCCCAGGCTGGATGAGGCTTTGTCCAGCTTGATCTAGTGTGGGGTGTCCCTGCCCATGGCAGGGGGGTTGGAACTAGATGATCCTTGTGGTCCCTTCCAAGCCTGACTGATACTGTGACACAGTACCACATGAAACAGGCATGGCTTTGTCCTAGACTTTGCTGTCAGTAAGCTGGATATTTCCATCAGATTCTTGTCCTCTTCACTAGTAGCTAGCAATGAATTAGTATGGTCAAGGGTATGTGCTTGTCACATGTATAACCATAATGTACCTGCACAGACACACATTAGCATCTACCCTGAACACTAAATTTAATCCCTGTAATAGCATTAGCCCATCAGACACCACTTAAATGCCACAATGACCAAAGGCCTTCTCCTTTGTGTTCAGCTCCTTTTATTTACAGGAGAAAATATACTTCATCATTTTCCTGGTGATTTTGATGGTGGTAAGCACATTTGTCAGGACAGTAGTGGGAGGCTTTATGTCCTGCTTGACAACTCTATGGAAAAATAATCACCTTTGATTTCTGGTGTAAACTGCTGCCACCACTCATTTAAATGAGAGAAACAAAACACAGCAATAATGTGGTAATGGTTGGTTGGTCTTGATAGGAAACAAGCTCCTTTGTCACTTCTGGTTCTATTTTGCTGCTGTCTGGGTGAACAGGACCAATATCTAACATGCCCCAGTGCATTAGTGTTACACAGTGCTACTCTCCACCCAGCATCAGGGCTGTGACCATCGTCCTGTGTCATTCACCATTCCTGAACAGTCTCTGATTTGCCATTACAGCCTTCTGCTGTTGCATCACACAGTAAAACCCAGCAGGGTGCTTTCACAGAATCATAGAATCAATAAGGTGGGAAAACACCTCAGAGATCATCAAGTCCAACCTGGCACCCAAGAGCTCATAACTAACTAAATCATGGTACCAAGTGCCACGTCCAATCCCTTTTTGAACACTTCCAGGGATGGTGACTCCACCACCTCCCTGGGCAGCACATTCCAATGGCAAATTATTCTTTCTGGGAAGAACTTTCTCCTCACCTCCAGCCTAAACCTCCCCTGGTACAGCTTGAGACTCTGTCCTCTTGTTCTGGTGCTGGCTGCCTGGGAGAAGAGACCAACCCCCAGCTGGCTACAACCTCCTACAAGAAGGTCTCCCCTGAGCCTCCTCTTCTCCAGGCTAAGCACCTCCAGCTCCATCAGCCTCTCCTCACAGGGCTGTGCTCCAGGTCTCTCCCCAGTCTCTTTGCCCTTCTCTGGACATGTTCAGGTATCTCAATATCCTTCTTAAATTGAGGAGTCCAGAACTGGACACAGGACTCAAGGTGTGGCCTATCCAGTGCTGAGTACAGGGAAGAATGACTTCCCTGTTCCTGCTGGCCACACTATTTCTGATGCAGGCCAGGATGCCTTTGGCCTTCTTGGCCACCAGGGCCTGACAGATTTATTGAGAAAGAAAGGAAAAAGGTCCACTCATTCAAGGGGGGGCATCAAAACCTGGAACTTCTGTGCTGAGCATGCTTAATCCCATCCCTGCAACAATTCATTTTCACTCACTTAGGTGTCCAGTGCTATCACTGTGTGGGTGGGTTGAAGATTCCCCCAAGCACTACCTTTGCCAGACCAACTCAATTATAAGCAAATGGAAGCTGTATTTCCAAGCAAAACCTACACTCTCCAATGGAATGCAACGAATATGGACAAAATGTAAAGGATTTACAACATCATACAGATATTTACAATTAGCAAGCAACACAAAAGTCCCCCTGGTCAGAGACCAGGGAAGCCATTCCACTGCTCCCTGGGCTTGCTTAGCCTGGAGAAGAGGAGGCTCAGGGGAGACCTTCTTGCTCTCTACAACTGCCTGAAGGGAGGTTGTAGCTATGTGAGGGTTGGTCTCTTCTCCCAGGCAACCAGCAGCAGAACAAGAGGACACAGTCTCAAGCTGTGCCAGGGGAGGTTTAGGCTGGATGTTAGGAAGAAGTTCTTCACAGAAAGAGAGTTTAGCCATTGGAATGGGATGCCCAAGGAGGTGGTGGAGTCCCCATCACTGGAGGTGTTTATAAAGAGCCTGGCTGAGGCACTTGGGTGCCATGGTTTAGTTGATTAGATAGAGTTGGGTGATAGGTTGGACTCAATGATCTCAGATGTCTTTTCCAACCTGGCCAGTTACAATACAATACAATAATACAATACAATAAATCCAGGTTGGAAGAGACCTTCAAGATCATCGTGTCCAACCTATCAACCAATCCAACACACCTCTGGATCATGGCACCAAGTACCCCATCAAGTCTCCTCCTGAACACCTCCAATGATGGTGACTCCACCACCTCCCTGGGCAGCCCATTCCAATGGGCAATCACTCTCTCTGTACAGAACTTCCTCCTAACATCCAGTCTAAACCTCCCCTGGCGCAGCCTGAGACTGTGTCCTCTTGTTCTGGTGTTGCCTGCCTGGGAAGGGAGACCAACCTCTGCCTGGCCACAACCACCCTTCAGGTAGTTGTAGAGAGAGTTGTAGAGAGTTCTCAGAGGCAGGATGGCTGCCAGCACCTGCAGGACTCAAGACTATCACAAAGATTATTTTTTTCCCCCTGGACCCTCTGCTTCACTTCACCAGTGTGGTCTGCCTCCCCAGCTGGGAAGTGCAGATGTAGCACTTGCTCTCTACTCCTAGACAGCAAACTCCGGGCCAGATTTTCAAAGGAATTCCTGGCCAGACACTTGAGTACTTAGCACCTACAAGTGGGCCTGGATTTCAAAAATACTCAAAGCCTGGCAGCTCCTGCCATGACGTTTCCAAAAGCCTGCGTTCGCCCTTCATGTGCTCCACCACATGTCTCTTTCCATGTGCCTGCACACTGGGTGGGATCTGCAGCTCAGGATGGCACAAACACTGTTAGATAGTGAAGAAAAAACAAGTGCTGGAAGGGAGAGATGGTACAGAATAAACCCCCTTTCCCTGGCATGTTCTCTTCAGGGCACAAGTATCTAGGGCTCTGCACGTGAACCTAGGCAAGCTGCAGCGCAGAGCTGCGCCTTAAACGATAATGGAGAGGAAGAATATAGTGAGTGCTTCATCCAGGGTGATGAAATGATTGCTCTGAAGAGCAACAGAGAGCACTTTTTGTTCCTCTGCACCTATTCATCCACCTACATGCCTTTTTTTCCCCCCTCCATGTGCTCAACACCAAGCCCTCTGCTTGAACCCTCCTGCTGAGGTGTCACCGAGTCAGGATGTTGCCTGTTCCCATTCAGCAGCTCTCGTGCTCTGTGCAGAAGGATGTGATCTTCATTTCTACAAACACCCAGCAGCTCTGTCAAGTGACTTTGTCTTGAAAAGCAACAAAAGGTCCCCCATGAAAATACAGCACTCCAAATAAAACAAAAAAAGCCTTTGGTTGTAAAAGCAAAACTCTCCTAACTCCCCAGGTCACCTCTTAAATCAAAGTGGAAGATTAATAGCACAATACTACAAAGCAGTCAGGAAAATTAAGTGTAAAAAGGCAAACTGAAGCAATTCACTTGTTTGGAGAGCATACTAGCTCTGTCTTATGTATCACAACTAGTTTCTACTCAGAGGAAATACTGGCCAGGACGTTGAGATTATCTTGGGGAAACAGTGTCATGAGATATTTAACTTCTGCCTACCCTGTCAGGAGGGATGAGCTGAAGGGAGCCAGAGTTAACATCTCATCTAAGGAAGTAGAATAGAATAGAATAGAATAGAATAGAATAGAATAGAATAGAATAGAATAGAATAGAATAGAATAGAATAGAATAGAATAGAATAGAATAGAAGTAGAATAGAATAGAGTAGAGTAGAATAGAATGGAGTAGAGGAGAAGAGAAGAGAAGAGAAGAGAAGAGAAGAGAAGAGAAGAGAAGAGAAGAGAAGAGAATAGAAGAAGAGAAGAGAAGAGAAGAGAAGAGAAGAGAAGAAAGAGAAGAGAAGAGAAAGAGAAAGAGAAGAGAAGAGAAGAGAAGAGAAGAGAAGAGAAGAGAAGAGAAGAGAAGAGAATAACCAGGTTGGAAAAGACCTTCAAGATCATCAAGCCCAACTCAAGAGAGGAGCAGCCTCTTTAATGCCTGTGCCACAGTGTCATCCTTGGTGCATGCTTCAGCCATGATGCTAGTCAAGTTTTGACCTCCCAGCCCAGAGGCAGCAATACTACCAGCTGAATCGAGCTGCTCTGGCACAGCAATAACACTTTGGAAGTTGAAAGGGTAAATATCTCAACAGGGTTTTTTTTTTTCTCCTTTTGGGACACTGTGGTTTAACATAATCTAGAGATGCTAGTGATATAGATAATCATTCAAGGGTTGCTCACTTGTTGCTATAGAAGTACAATGTTCTCTAGGCAAATTAATTAGAAGTATCAGCAAATACCAACTCACCAGGGAAAAGATGATCTGCCATCTTCACCCAAGGCTGGGTCCCCAAAGCAAACCTGCTGCAAACTTCCCTGTTATACTACCCTGATGTGAAAGCCACAGCACTGCTGTCATGAACTGTTATTAGTGTAAGAGAACTGGAGATGAAAATTCACCTTAATTACATCAAACAGTGACATATTCTATTATTTGGGCTGGGAGGTGCCCCTGTAATTGATCCAATCCTGCCACTGCAGGCAAAGAAACAAACAACTCTGATGCTCAGCATGGATGAACTTCTAATATTGTTAGGGGGAGGAGACCAGTCTCATGAAGGCTCAAAGGATGCAAGCAAGCACAGACAGCAGCTTTCTGGGTGGAGAAAGGCAGGAATGAAAGAAACAGAAGAGGAAACACTGGCATGAAGATCCCTGTGAGGCAGCAGAGCTCAGTTAAAAACTGGAAGTTTGGTTTTTGTCCAGAAGATATTGACAAGGTGTACATCAATTGTCCTCCTGCTAAACCTTCTTGGAAGTTGTTGATGTTTGCAAGAACAGCTCTGCAGAATACACACAAGAGAAATGAACAGTAAATGGCCACTCTGCAGCTGGCTTTAACCATGCTTATTAAATCCTTCCTGGCACAACTATAAAATAGCTGTATTGAAACTTAGTTTTCAGGTAGCTACTGGTAACCTGTTTGGATGACCAAGGTTTTAATACAGCAAGAGACACAGAGATACTTCAGAGAGTGGCACCTCTGAGCCCATCTAAATCTAAATCTAAAGTGGATTCACTCCACCTAGAAGAGCCTGTTCCCTATCTGTGAATGCCAACTGAAAGACTCACAGTAGGTTTTTTTGGACTGGCTCCTAGAATGCTTTCCTCTTTTTTTTATTTGGAGGAAAAAGGAGCACCTCTAATGTGTCTTCTACTCCTCTTCCAACAGCACTGTAGGAGAATCATAGAATCAATAAGGTTGGAAAAGACCTCAGAGATCATCAAGTCCAACCTGCCACCCAAGACCTCATGACTACTAAACCATGGCTCCAAGTGCCATGTCCAATTCCCTCTTGAACACCTCCAGGGATGGGGACTCCACCACCTCCCTGGGCAGCACATTCCAATGGCCAATCTCTCTTTCTATGAAGAACTTCTTCCTAACATCCAGCCTAAACCTCCCCTGGTGCAGCTTGAGACTGTGTCCTCTTGTTCTGCTGCTGGTTACCTGGGAGAAGAGACCAACCCCCACCTGGCTACAACCTCCCTTCAGGTAGTTGTAGACAGCAATAAGGCCTCACCCTGATCCTCCTCTTCTCCAGGCTAAACAGAATCTAGTGAAGCTCTTAGGACAGTAAAGAGCTGGCAAGTCAAATCTCAAATCCTTACCAAAAACAATAAAAGATGCAAACTAATACTGCTTTTGCTGCTGAGGTGAGCACAGTAACAGAAATAGAGTGAAGTTTGAGGAAGGTCATGAAAGAGAAATTTAGACCAGAAGAGCACAGAAAGCTTGATGCACGATGGGAGAGGTGCTAGAAAGGATCTCAAAAAGGCCAAGACAGAATCACTCCCTGATTGCAGCACGAAGGATCTGCAAATGCAACAGAAGAGGTTCTGTGCAAAGTAGATGTGCCTCTCAGTGTGCCCACCATTTATAACACTGATTGTATCATTAGTCACCCTCTCCCGCTCTGGATGATCAAATATGCATGTGTTGTGAAAGATGGGCTCAAAGAACATTGATACATAAATCTCTGGGAAATGAAACACCCCAGTGTTAGGGACAAAAGAGAAACTCCCTCTCATCAGCTTATTTTCTGGTTTTTAAGGTCGTTAATAGATTCAGAGAGAGGGCTTATGGCAAGGCATCTGGACTCCTCAAATGCTGCTTTAATGGAAGACAAGTGCTGTACAAATCCTTTCTAACACTCCAAGACAAAGCAATTTGTTGCCTTACTGTCAACTTTTATTAGGAGATTAATTGAGTTTCAGTTACAGAAGGTCATTAGGAGGGAATGGAGAAATGAAGAAGCGAAGAGAATGCATTTCTGCTGGCAAGAAAAGCAAGAAGCCAGCTGTGGGAAAGGTTAGAAGTGCTAAAAATATGCCAGAACAATGGATCATCCTTTCTCTGCAATTTTGCTTCCCCCCCTTTACATCTGCACTGTCCTCATAGAAGCATATTTATCTCCTTCGTTGCCTCCTTATTTATACAACAGAACCAAACATGGCCTTCTCAGCTAACTGGAGTCCTCACCATTTTAAAACTCAGTTCACACCTACGAAACTGACATGCCACCTGGGATGTTTCCTCTGCTACTTAACTGCTAGGTCCCTGCTGCACAGTTCTGCAAGAAGGCTGAACTCTGGCATGGGGTAAATAACTCTCAAATCAAGCACACGTAAACATGCATTACAAAAAAACCCCACACCCAAAGCAAACAACAACAAAGCAGCCAAACACACAATAAACCCAACCCAAACCAAACCAAAGAACAACCCAAATGAAACAAAGAAACCAACCCAGTCAAAACAAACGAGCAAGCAAACAAACAGGAGGCAAATTACAACACAAAACCCCACCCCAAACCAAAACCCAACCCTTGGTTTCGCTGTATGGAACAGCTGTCAAGAAAAGTGACATTCCCAAAGGATACATAAAGGAAAATAGGTTCAGCAGGACTGGAGCCACAGACTACAGAGCAAGGCTCACACAAGTCAATTAATGTTACAACTTTCCAGCCCCGAAGGTGCTCAGCTTTGTCACACTGCTCTGCCAAGACCTAAATTAAATGACATTGAGCCAAAAGAGTTTCAGGACACAAAGTGAGAGGCTGTTGCTTCATTGACAGTTTTAGATCCTTCCCTGTTGAGTGCCATTTCTCTTCTGCTGTATTGTGTTCCCTTTACTTTCTCTGATCGTTTTTAATAAAAATATCTTTGTAACAAAGAACAAACTGTTTTCAAGAGATGTTTTGTCCTTCCTGGAGCTTTACACCCACTATTTAGACCTGCTTGCGAAGGCTCAGGGAAGCTGTAGAGTACAGCTCTTCAAAATGCATTTACTGCAGGAGGGACAAGTAGTGGGGAGGAAAAACTGTCTCCATGGCATCTTGGGGGCAAAAGGACCCTAGGAGCCTTGCTAGTTATTCACAACTGATGTTAACAAAGTACATTTTATTATCAGCTGTGGTTTTTTTTGTACTTGCAAGATTTTTCTGCCAAACACCCAAAGGATTTGTCATTAGCAAGC
Organism: Colaptes auratus; assembly: GCA_015227895.2. NCBI lineage: Eukaryota > Metazoa > Chordata > Aves > Piciformes > Picidae > Colaptes > Colaptes auratus. The sequence goes on from CM026893.1 coordinate 5,163,133, forward strand.
TTGATCTCTTTATTATTGCACAGCTTTTTTTAGCCCTGACTTTGGAGCTCTAAATAATAGGCAGGGCTGAGTCCTTGGCAAGACAAGGTTCTCACAGAGAAGGGGAGTTTTCTCCACCTTAGAGCTGCAAGGATCTGGCCCCTTGATAACAGTGGAAAGGATCAAATTTTAATTGTGCCAACTGAATATTAATGATGACCTGAAGGACAGCTTAATCCCTATGGAAATACCTGAAACTCATCTGATGTAGGGAACGTTCCTGCACCCTATACAGAATCATTTCACGTCACTTTTCTCTTGCCTTATCGATAAGGATATTTTCTTAACAGTAGCTCCATCCAGAATCCCTGCTGGGAGCTCCTGTGCCCATTGCTGGGAGTTGAAATAACAGATTCATCAGTCTTATGACTGGAGAGAACTACAAGACTTTAAGTTTCATGTGCAGTGTAGCATAACTTAGACTGCCCTTGCATGTTCAGAGAATGCTGGCTGGAAGGCATGTTTGCAGGTTATCCAACCTCTTCCTAAAGCAAGATCATCATCAACACTAGATCAACTGTGACTGCATCTAGCTGAGTCCTTAAAAGCTCCAAAATTAACAACTCAAATTGTCTGGGTTAACTGCTCTAGTGTTGCAGCGCCCTCTAACAAATGAGTTTATCCTGATGTACACCTTGGCTGCAGCACACTGGCCTCTTGTTTTGCAGCCTCTCCCTAGGGAATGAAGTTCAGTTCCACTGTCTTGCTCCACCACTTGGCATATCAATCCTGCCAGCCTGGCTTTTGCTGTCCACACATTTCTCAAAGATGCCTTCTCTCACTGCAAGTTGGTGGTGTAAATGTTGAACCCTGCTGGCACTGGTACGACACAGCAGCTGTTAAGAGGTTCAAGACACTGATTACTACTCATAGCTTGAAAATTGTCTGGACTACTGGGCTTCAGTAGCCTGTTTGTCCAACCCATACAATGTTGCAGGAGTTTGCAAAAAACCTTAAGTGAAGCCAAAGTTGTGACAGTCAGTCATTTCATGCTAGGATTGTGTCAGGTTAATCAAGTGTAACCAGCCCTGAGTAAGCAGGGGCTGGCTTTTCCTGGTTGCCTTCTGCCTTTCATGCCCATGGAACCTAATTCCAAAATGAATGATCTTTGCAAAGAGAAGAGGCTGATAGGCAAGGATGATGACTCAGGGCATAGTAGATCATTCTCAAGGCTCAGCAAACCTTTAGCCTTTTTCCCCATTGCTGGGCTGACTTTGTCTTTTCCACTCAGCAACAGACCAGCATATTTGCTCTGATTTTGCTTCTCCTACCAGCCCACTAGAGTCCAGAAGGGCTGAGTTCACTTTGATACTCTATCCAGGCAGAAAGGGACCTGAGGGTGCTGGTAGATAGTAGGCTGAACCTCAGCCAGCAACGTGCCCAAGAGAGCCAATGGCATCCTGGCCTGCATCAGGAATCGTGTGGCCAGCAGGACAATGGAGGCTATTCTTCCCCTCTACTCAGAAGTGGTCAGGCCACATCTTGAGCACTGTGTTCAGTTCTGGGCCCCTCAATACAAGAGAGATGTTGAGGTTCTGGAATGTGTCCAGAGAAGGGTGACAAAGCTAGTGAGGGGCCTGGAGTAGAGCCCTGTGAGGAGATGCTGAGGGAGCTGGGGTTGTTTAGCCTGGAGAAGAGGAGGCTCAGGGGAGACCTCATTGCTGTCTACAGCTACCTGAAGGGTGGTTGTAGCCGGGTGGGGGTCAGTCTGTTCTCCCAGGCAACCAGCAACAGAACAAGGGGACACAGTCTCAAGTTGTTCCAGGGAAGGTTCAGGCTGGATATTAGGCAGAAGTTCTTCACACTCTGCGGTGTGATGGCAGACAAATCATGCAGAAGGTTTTCCCTATCTAACAATATATGTCTAAGTTATCTAGACTCCAACTACAATTTCCTTGTTTGGGTAACACATCCCCTTCCTCACTCAGGTAGAATGAGCTACTCTCTGGGCATGTTTACCCAGAGTGATTATAGGGGGAATGAAAACAACGTTACGTGACTGACCTTGGCAGAAGAAGCTTCTGTCATGCTCCTTCAGCAGCCCTGCTTTTTGGGTAGATATTGCACACGAGAAACATGCACAGACTGCTTTTGAGAACCACCAAGTAGCAGAGCTGGTAAAAATAATAAATGAAAAACAGTTTAAATGAAAAACAGCTTTCTTGGCTCTGTTCTTGGAGAAACACAGCTTGGCTTTGATTTGCTCCTGTTCAGGAAGGTCACGCTGTGCTCCGTTTTCATGCATATTTAAGTGGCTGTTAGCATTTTGCAAAACACTCCCAGAACCTGCAAGTATCATGGGTTTGTCCTGCAAGTGGATTACATTTAGATGTCTCAATCAGCCCAGTAAAGAGCTTTTGGCATACACCTGACGGTCCATGTTCAGAGCTCCGAGACGCAGCGAGGCAGCAGCCATGGTCACTCTCTGTACCTTTGTATCCATTAACTCTTGCAGAAAACAGCTAAACCTTCACAGATCCTAATTGTTCATCACTTCTGTACCACCAATACACGTGATGGTCCAAGTTCAGAGCTCCAAGATGCAGTGAAACAGCAGCCATGGTTGCTTTCTGTATGTTTGTATGTATTAACTCCTGCAGAAAACAGCTCAACATTCACAGATGTTAAATGTTCATCACTTCTGGTCACAGAAAGAGAGATTGCCCGTTGGAACAGGCTGCCCAGGGAGGTGGTAGAGTCACCATCACTGGAGGTGTTTAGGAAGAGACTGGATGGGGTGCTTGGTGCCATGGTTTAGTTGATTAGATGGTGTTGGATGATGGGTTGGATGCAATGATCTTGAATGTCTCTTCCAACCTGGTCTATTCTATTCTATTCTATTCTATTCTATTCTATTCTATTCTATTCTATTCTATTCTATTCTATTCTATTCTATTCTACTGTATTCTATTCTATTCTATTTTATTCTATTCTATTCTGTTCTATTCTATTCTATTGTATTCTATTCTACTCTACTCTACTCCTATTCTATTCTATTCTATTCTATTCTATTCTATTCTATTCTATTCTATTCTACTCTATTCTATTCTATTCTACTCCTATTCTATTCTATTCTATTCTATTCTATTCTATTCTATTCTATTCTATTCTATTCCATTCCATTCCATTCCATTCCATTCCATTCCATTCCATTCCATTCCACTTTATCTCAGAAAAGATGTGTTGAGATGTGAAGAAGACAGAGGCATTTGGAGACATTTCTAAATGCCCTTACAACAATTAAAGAAATTACAGGGAATCTCTGAAGCACAGCAGCTTTGATGCCTGGCCTGTTTTAGGATGTCTCTTTGTACATAACAAATTCTGTTTGTGAGCTTATAGGCATTTAGCACTTCACAGCATCCGGTAATCTCCTTTCCTCGCCACAGGGTTTCAGCTGCCCCACCACGTCCACAAGGCAGCAGGATTTCTGCAACAGTCTCTCCAAGCTTAAATCAAGTCCAGGCTTATTAGCACATGTTTATCACCTCAGATTATATCAACAGCAGTACAATCTGCTTCTGGGATGCACAGTTTTGCTAGACAAAACTGCAGACAAGTCACCTGGGCTGTTTCAATTACTTTGAAATGACAACACTTAACTGCTTCAGAAAAAAAGAAAAGCACAGGCAAAAAATTTCTGCTTGTGCCTCCTTTTTTTTTCCCCCCCTCCCCTGACACCTGGTAAAACATCATTCATGACTCAGAGCACTGAAAATGCAATTTTGTTTTGAGGGTTTTTACTTTCATGGCTGGCTAAGAGGTCTAATTGATGGTTTGCCCAATGGCCCTGTTTTCATTCTGTCTCTTGCTGCAGAGTAACAGTTGCTACCTTGATTCTTGTAATGTGTGTCTGGATACTGAGCCCTTCAGACAAACCAAGATTTGAATCATAGAATCAAAAAGCTTGGAAAAGACCTCAGAGATCATCAAGTCCAACCTATCCCCAACACCTCCTGACAACTAAACCATGTCACCAGGTGTCACGTCCAATCCATCTTTGAACACCCCCAGGGATGGGGACTCCACCACCTCCCTGGGCAGCACGTTCCAATGGCCAATTACTCTTTCTGTGAAGAGCTTTCTTCTCACCTCCAGCCTAAACTTCCCCTGGCACAGCTTGAGACTGTGTCCTCTTGTTCTGGTGCTGATTGCCTGGGAGAAGAGACCATCTCCCACCTGGCTACAACCTCTCTTTAGGTAGTTATAGACAACAATAATGTCTCCCCTGAGCCTCCTCCTCTTCTCCAGGATAAGCAACTGCAGCTCCCTCAGCCTCTCCTCATAGGGCTTGTGCTCCAGACCTCTCCCCAGCCTTGTTGCCCTTCTCTGGACACATTCAAGTATCGCAATGTCCTTCTTGAACTGAGTAGCCTAGAAGTGGACACAATACTTAAGGTGTGGCCGAACCAGTGCTGACTACAGGGCACAATGACTTCCCTGTTACTCCTGGCCACACTGTTTCTGATGCAGGCCAGGATGCCCTTGGCCTTCTTGGCCACTTGGGCCCACTGCTGGCTCATGTTCAGCCGGCTGTCAACCAGTACCCCCAGGTCCCTTTCTGCCTGGCTGCTCTCCAACCACTCTGTCCCCAGCCTGTAGCACTGCATGGGGTTGCTGTGACCAAAGTGCAGCACCCAGCACTTGGACTTGTTGAATGCCATCATGTTGGACTCTGCCCATCTGTCCAGCCTGTCAAGTTCCCTCTGGAGACCCCTTCTACCCTTTAACAGATCAACCCCTGCTCCCAACTTGGTGCCATCTGAAAAGTTACTAATGATGGACTCTTGTCCAGATCATCAATAAAGATATTGAATAGGATTGGGCCCAGCACTGATCCCTGGGGCCCTAGCTGATACTTTTTTTTTTGGCTGAAAATATCCAAACAGGGAAGCAGTGCTGAGAGCTTTGTAATGTCCATTGTCTAGTACTGTGGGACCTGGCTGGGTAAGTGACTCCTCCAGAGGAAGAGGAGTTCCCGTTTGCAAGCACCCACTGGAGTCACTGGTGGGTCTCTGAATACTCCAAGGCACAGAAAGGAACTCAATTGCAGCTCTTTGCTGGATTTTGACAATCTTCAACTGAGCCACAAATGGAAAAGTGACGTCTTTGTTTCAAGAGCGGAAAGCAGCTGGGTGAGACAGCACCAATCACTTGAGCATGGAAGTGGGTGTTGTGAAGAGGTTAGAGATTTTGAATGTCCTCAAGCTATATTGTGTAAGCAGGGTGGGAATGGCTCTGCTGGTTAATGATTAGCACAGGTTTTGAAGGCAATTTATGGAGCACCAAAGAGAATGAAAGAGGTGTTCAGCACCAAACTGAACCCCAGCCAAACCCGTGGTCTAAACCATGGACCACACTCTGCACAGATCTGATCTCTATGTTGTCTTTATCCCTTTCCCCTGGTAGGAGTTTGTGGTAGAGAAAGCTCTCTGTACCAACTGGGAAATTTAAAACAAAACCTAATTTGGGAAACTCTTAAACTTGTGTCATTAAGATAATCAAAACTTTCCTCCCTTCTCACTCATTTCCCTTCTTTCCAGAAGTTTCTGGTTGTGACAAATCACAGCAGTGTCTGAACACCCTCCACACATACATGAATTCACTTTTTCCCCATGGAATGTTTCCTCTCCTGGGAACAAAGAGAGAGTTGAAAGCACATGAGCTTTTTTCTTAAAGTACTCATGTATTTTATGATTATTTATTGCTTATTCAAGGCCAGGTCAGAACACTACGTGTTGTGTTTGCCACTGAAACTGGTGAGGCTGGAAACAGTTTCTGGATCTTAAACCCACCAAGCTAGCTGTCCTAGCAAAGCTGCTGACATCCAGTAAGAGTCACTAATGATCAACCAATCCCTTTGTCTACTTCATCCCAGAGGGGGTGATAATTATTCAGTCATTGGGTCAACATCTAATCTCTTCCTCTAGCATTATGCTACTGCTCCCTGGACAGCAATTAGACTGCACAAGTTTACACTGCTAGCAGATTTGGCCCAATAGAGTCAAGCTGGAAAAACACAGAAGAGAATTAACCAGGTTGGAAAAGACCTCAAAGATCATCAAGTCCAACCTGTCACCTAACACCTCATGGCTACTAAACCATGGCACCAAGTGCCACGTCCAGTCCCCTCTTGAACACTCCACTACCTCCCTGGGCAGCACCTTCCAACAGCTAACAACTTTCTCTGTGAAGAACTTTCTCCTCAACCCCAGCCTAAACTTCCCCTGGCACAGCTTGAGACTGTGTCCTCTTGTTCTGGTGCTGGTTGCCTGGGAGAAGAGACCTGGCTTCAGGTAGTTGTAGAGAGCAAGAAGGTCACCCCTGAGCCTCCTCTTCTCCAGGCTAAGCAACCCCAGCTCCCTCAGCCTCTCCTTGTAGTGCTTGTGCTTGAGGCCTCTCCCCAGCCTCATTGCCCTTCTCTGGACACGTTCAAGCGTCTCAATGTCCTACTTGAATTGAGGGGCCCAGGTCTGGACACAGGACTCCAGGTGTGGCTGAACCAGTGCTGAGTCCAGGGGCACAATGACTTCCCTGCTCCTGCTGGCCACGCTACTTCTGATGCAGGCCAGGATGGCTGGGGTTGAAGTGGCTGGAGAGCAGCCAGACAGAAAGGGACCTAGGGGTACTGATTGACAGCCAGCTGAACATGAGCCAGCAGTGTGCCCAGGTGGCCAAGAAGGCCAATACTGCTGTTTTCCTGCTGGAATGCATCAGCTCCTACAACTCCAGGGAAGAACTGTGAATTCCCTTTGGCTTAGGTGAAGAATTCAGATGAGTGCTGGCTGAAGTGTGGCAATTTGCATTTCACATAGGCACAGGCCTGCCTTTTGTTTCCAGAGAAATGTGGATTTAAGAGCAGATACCCAGCATGCAAAAATAAAAGCCCATATAAACATACACACCTTTTGGTTTCCTATCTGGCTTCATCATGTGAGATAAATCCTACAGACAACCACTCTTAGCAAACAAGGTTACTTACAAGAGAAATGTGTTGTCTATAGTGTCAAGCTTAGAAATACAGAGCAAATGAGCAGTGCATGAAAGCTTCCTGTATTTTATTATTTATTTATTCTTGACTGGCCTTTACCATCAAAGATGGGGCAGACAGTTTGCTTCTCTCCTCTTTGTTTTGTATTGGAGAGCCCACAACGCAGACAGAAGGCAGAGCTGGCTATTTATATCAGCTCCATCGGAAGTGGTGACAGGTATAATTACAGAGGAGAAATTACAGGGCTTATTTCAGTGGCATTTCTCCTGCTGTTCCAGGGAAGATAAAAGATTGAAAGTATCCCTGACATATCTCCAAAGCAAAGATGCTTCAGTGCACTGTTGAGGATGTTTTCAGGTTGATTAAAAGCTGCCTTCTCCACTACTCAATAGGGAACAGGCTGCGTGGGGTCTGTCTCCTGGCTTGATCACCTCTGTAGCACCAATCCAGCAAGCCTGGAGGGTTTCTGGTTAGCATGTCCACTACCACACTATGCTAAACTCATCCTAGCAATGGCTCTGCCAATCTACTTGCTCTGGCTTCCAACATTATTTTGTGACCCTGTGCTGACCAGGAGCCTCGTGCCAAGCTCATTTCAACAGAAGTTTTTCAGCGCTGGCAGCTGTTGCAGAGTTGGACCTCATCTCAGTCCGCCTGCCCACCACTGGGACATGCCCTTATCCAGCACAAAAAGCAGTCCTTGGGATTCATATGAAGTCATCAAAAAAAGTGTCAGATTAAGACCCACCGTACTATTTCCATTCCAGTACCACAGGGACAGCAGAATCTGATGCCAGTGAAGCCAGAGCCAAGTTAAGCCTTGCAAGCAGCGGAACTGGATGACACCAGAGCTTGCGGGTTCAGGGCTGCTCTGCAGTGATTTCAGTATCCAGGAGTGCATCACTTCATGGCACTGAGACAGCTGCTTCCATAGCCACTGCTCCTAAAAATGTTTGTCAAATGCAAAGGTGCCTGCTTGAAACACAACAAAACCTTTACCTTCCTTCCAGAAAATCAAATAATAAGGAGAAGACATTTAAAAGGCTCTTAACGGTAAGCCTAAAGAAAAAGGAGCAAGAACAAAGAACAACAATAGCTCAGTTGCTTCCCCTTTATTGGGTTGTTTGAAATAATGTTGGCTTGTTACCTAGCAACATAGAGCTTATTGCTGGGCTAGTTACAAGCTAATTTATATTTGTCATAATTTGTGTAATCAGAACTGATCATAAATAAAGACTGAATACAATCAACTGACTTATGTTTGCAATTAGAATCAATCTAAATCAGAGGAGGACATTAACATCTCAGTCATTGGTTCTGGCTGACTTATTCCCATTCTGATACTTCCACTTGGATATTTACCATATTGACCCTTCCTATAACCTCCAGTTAAGGCTCTGGGCATGTTCCCCAGCAAGATCCACATCTCCAAACAAGTGAAAGGAAGCATTATGCCCAACTTTGCCTAGACTTCCTTGGTCTGTTCACTTCCCCCTTTCACTTGTCTTTATTGTCAGCTTCCCTAGGTCATCCACATCATCTACATGAACCATCTAGTAACCACCTCCTTTGCTAGCTTGCATTTGTTGGCCCTGAGTGTTAGAACAGCAGCACTGCAACTGATGCCAAGTGCAGAGCTCATGGAAGCAACAGTGCTCAATTACCTCAATACCTGTCCCAATATCTCTGTGTAGCATCTCCACTTGCTGTCAACAAAAGGCTTTGGTGGCACATTGGTATAAAGCTTACACAGCAGCTCCTTACAGCTGAGCTGTTCCATATAAGACTCATCTGGCAGCTGAATATCTATCATACAGCCTGTCAAGCAGCTGAGCAGGAAACCTCAAGGATCTGAGGCTGCTTAATCAAGAGATAAGATTAATGGGAAACAATCTTCAAATATGTAAAAGGCAGCTGCAGAGAGCTGATCTCTGTGCTACCTATAGATGAAGCAAGAAATTGGATTGCACACAAGAAAAGGTACCTGGACAGCACCACTGCCCAGAGTTTAGGACCACAGAGCACAGGAATAACACCTGGGAAGGCTGTGAGACCGGATGAGGATTGCTTTGGAGCCACAGGTGGCTGATGGATTCTATTCAGTAAGTGGGAGAAGCCCTTTGGTTCTTGTACGCTCTATCCCCAGTGCACATTGTTGTCTGAGTCAGTTTAAGCTGGCAGACTTGAGGAGGGTGGTTGGGTATGGCACATCCAACCTGCTCAGCAAGACAGACACCTGCCTCACAGACATTGCTTTTTCAGTGTTGCTACAGCAGCTGCCTGGAGCAGTCCCTTTGCACCTTCTCTACCCCTTTGCATGGATCTACACAGGAGATGCGTCTGGCCCTGTTACTCTGCACTTCTGTATTTAGCTCTTGGTGGATCTTTTCACTACACAAAGAATCTGTTCATAGAAATAAATAAATCATCAGGGCTGCCTCTTTGCAGTACAAGAGTGATTTGCAGAGCAGTAGATTGATCTACGTACCCCATATGGTCTAAGCACATTGCCTTGTTTTCCCAGCATGACTGTAGAAACATCTTTCTGTTCACATGTCACATTCACAAACCTACAGGCTTACTCCATGCAGTGCATGGCATTCCCTTCACTCCTTTTCCCTAGCAGGGAAACCCTTTTCTCAACAGATGCAATGGGGGATCTTGCCATAAAAGATTGGCCTGTGCAGCTACATGAGGAGGGGCTCAAACACTACCGGGAGCTGTAGAGTGGAGCTCAGGATTTAAACAAAGCTGGGGAGGGGTTTGGAGCACAAGCCCTGTGAGGAGAGGCTGAGGGAGCTGGGGTTGCTCAACTGGGAGAAGAGGAGGCTCAGGGGAGACCTTATTGTTCTCTACAACTACCTGAAGGGAGGTTGTAGCCAAGTGGGGGTTGGTCTCTTCTCCCAGGCAAGCAGCACCAGAACAAGAGGACACAGTCTCAAGCTGCACCAGGGGAGGTTCAGGCTGGGTGTTAGGAAGAAGTTCTTCACAGAAAGAGAGATTGGCCATTGGAATGTACTGCCCAGGGAGGTAGTGGAGTCACCATCACTGGAAGTGTTTAAGAAGAGACTGGATGGGGTGCTTGGTGCCACTTGATTAGATGGTGTTGGCTGATAGGTTGGACTTGATGATCTCAAAGGTCTTTTCCAACCTGGTCTGGTCTCGTCTGGTCTAGTCTAGTCTAGTCTAGTCTAGTCTACTCTACTCTACTCTACTCTACTCTATTCTATTCTATTCTACTTCTATTCTATTCTATTCCATTCCATTCCATTCCATTCCAAAGCAGGACTTCCAGCCCCTTTGGGCTTTCAAAAAACCCAAACCACATGCAAGCCTCCAAACTGAGAGCAGACAAGGTGCACACTGCTGTTCTGTGCAAGCCCAGGGTAGGCTTCACCTGCAAAGCCCAGTGGGCTCCAGTAGTGCAGCAGAAATCATTACTGGCCTGTCTTTGGAGCAAGGCAATGCCTGAGACACTAACTGCTCTCCTTTCTCCCTTGCCATGGATGTATCTAAATAGCTCCATTTTTCTGGAGGAGCTTGTTCTCCAGTGTGTGTGGGAAAGCAGTCTCTGTTCTGAAGTCCTGCACTCACATGAGGAGGGTTGGGCAACCAGTTTCTATCTCACTCGGCATGCTTTGATTTCTTCCCTTCCTTTAATGCCTTGCCTGGCCGAACAGAAACTGTGCCACCACTGGCCACAAAAGCTCACCCTGAGGCACATCACAACAGAAGTGAGCTACCTACTCTATTCCTCCTCCTCCTTTGGACTGGAATAAACTTGGCAGGCCCAGACAAAGCCATTTCCATCTGTGCCTATCCAAATTAGTATAAACAAGAGATGTCAAAATAACTTGCCTATGTAACACTCACTCCCCTTTCTGCTAATCTGGAATAATTTCTCCCAGGCTGCCCCCCTCACAAACTGCAGACATCTTAGCATGGGCCATCACTGCTTGTAGCTAGTGGAAAGCAGCACTACAATGCTAAAGGCAAAGATCTTAAAAGTACCTCCTCCTGCCCCAAAATTCACTCATCTTAACAACTGATGAGGAGCTTTTGCTCTTGTGACTTTAGCCATAACCCAGGAGCTAGACTCCTACGCATCACCAAGACGCTTGGGATCAGAACAGACCACATGCTGGAAACCATACACATTTGTGGCAGCAGCAGCACGAGCAGTCCTCAGGCCAGGTGCAACGTGGAGGGAGGCTGCTCAGAATATCTTTCCCCTTCATTTGGATACTCTCACTCAGTCCTTTGACAGGCAGCAGCAAAGAGAGAAGCACGGCTTTCTGTAAATGACTGCACATGCTGGCTCCTGCTGGGAAAATGATGAGATGCTAAGGAATGCAAACGAAAGCTATCCTTCACTGAAGCACTTTCTAGGACCCATTCCAAAGGACACGCAGCTCCCCCAGGGCTATCACCATCCTCCTTGAGGCACTGGAACATCAGCAACCTCCAACAGCACAAACTTGCTCAAGAAGTGGACAGGCTTTCTTCAAGGGCTTGTGAAGTGGGGTTCTGAAATAGCCCTTTCGTGGCAGGAGAGAACAGGAGCAGCTGTAGTGCAGTATCCTAGCGGTGATGCTCTCCTCTGTTATGACCTTGTGTCCTTCTGGAATAGATTGCTGGAACGTGTCCAGAGAAGGGCAACAAAGCTGGTTAGAGGTTTGGAGCACAGCCCTGTGAGGAGAGGCTGAGGGAGCTGGGGTTGCTTAGCCTGGAGAAGAGGAGGCTCAGGGGAGACCTTCTTGCTCTCTACAACTACATGCAGGGAGGTTGTAGCCAGGAGGGGGTTGGTCTCTTCTCCCAGGCAACCAGCACCAGAACAAGAGGACACAGTCTCAAGCTGTGCCAGGGGAGGTTTAGACTGGATGTTAGGAAGAAATTCTTCACAGAAAGAGGTACTGACCATTGGAATGTGCTGCCCAGGGAGGTGGTGGAGTCACTATCACTCGAGGTGTATAAGAAGAGACTGGATGGGGTGCTTGGTGCCATGGTTTAGTGATTAGGTGGTGTTGGGTGATAGCTTGGACTCCATGATCTCTGAGGTTTTCTCCAACCTGGTTAATTCTCTTCTATTATTTTCAACCTGCAGTTCTCCTCGGGGGAGCAGGTCTGTAATGGGTAATACTTTTGGGGTTTTTTGGGGTTTTTTTGAACACACAGAATGCTCATCTGTAGATCAGCAAGTGTCTTGGCAGGATTAGCATCCTGGGATCAGCTCAGCAATTATCCAGCTTTCCTATTTGAGCTAGCAAAGATGACTGAGAAAAAACTGAAGACTCAGATATGACCTGGACTAGGCTGAGAGTTGGAGAGCTGATCCTTGTCCTCTTTCTGTCTGTGTAATCCTTAATACTGAGGCACAAGTGTTGCAAATGTATGAGTCTTAAGCCCATTTCCCTGCATAGTACTTAGCACAGGCTCTAATTTACCGAAGCCTGGACACTGATCTCCCCTGCCCTACTACAATTTGTCCTTCTGTACATGCCAAATCCAAACCACATCAAAAGCTTTATGATAGCTTAGCTTTTCCTTCAATGATCCATCTGCCAAGTCCATACAGAATCTCAAATGCACTCTCAGCATCTGCTCACAAAACCAGAGCTGCATTACTTCAGTCCTAAAGTACTCTGGGAAGGGTGTGTGTATATATATATATATATCTCAAAGACACAACCCTATTGAACTTTAAGTCTCAGGAGACCAAAGATTAAGCATTACTAATGTGTGCTTTAAACAAGCTCACAGTTTCTGGGATTCTGACTCAGGAACTTGAACATCTGGTACAGGCAGCACTTCTGCCATGAATGAAGTTGGCAGGCAGGTTTGTGCATCTCCAGGGTGAATTAGGAAGAGTTTGTAGCTAAAAGAATAGGTCTTGTTAACCAATGAAAGTAATCCCATAGTATTCCAGGGAATTCCAGTTATGAAACAAAAATAGAAGCTTTAAGGAACACTTAAGCCTCAGGCTGATCCAATTGGAGGAAGTCTGAGAACCTGAAGACCTTAATTAAAAAGCAAATGTCTTGTCACTCCCCATGCAGCAGCCAGCATAGGCTACAAAGAGATGTTAATAACAAGACAAGATGGAAGATCTGACTGACAGCCACACAGTCCTCAGGAGCCTTCAGCTCCACACTTGCCCAGGGGTCAGTCTGTGCCTCTAAATGTGAGTGGGTTGGGGGAATTACTTTTTCTTTTTCTTCTTTTTTTCCTTTTTCTTTGCCTTTTAGCACTCAGAGAATTAGAAAGTAATTCTGTTAGATGTTAGACAACTCAGTCCACAACTTATTCTCCCATCACAAATCCTGCAAAGCAAGCACCTGGGGGACTAGCTACACAAAATGTAAGTGCTTTGATTGGCACCTAGGTGAATATTTTTTTTGGAAGGGCAACAGCTGACTGATAACTTGTTAAAGGCTGCTCTTGTGTCACTTCTGACAGCAGGATGGACAAACTAATCCTCCTCAGGTAGCTTCAAAAAGATTCACCCACACCATCTCACTTTGTGCCATCCAGCCACTCCGGCTCGCTTTTCTCTTAGTGGTGTTAAGGGCAGCAAAGCTGGGGAGGGGTCTGGAGCACAAGCCCTATGAGGAGAGGCTGAGGGAGCTGGGGTTGCTTAGACTGGTGAAGAGGAGGCTCAGGGGAGACCTTATTGCTCTCTACAACTACCTGAAGGGAGGTCATAGTATCATAGTATCAGTCAGGGTTAGAAGGGACCACAAGGATCATCTAGTTCCAAGCCCCTGCCATGGGCAGGGACACCCTACACTAGATCAGGCTGGCCAGAGCCAGGTGGGGGTTGGTCTCTTCTCCCAGGCAACCAGCACCAGAACAAGAGGACACAGTCTCAAGCTGCACCAGGGGAGGTTCAGGCTGGATGTTAGGAAGAAGTTCTTCATAGAAAGAGCTATTGGCCATTGGAATGGGCTGCCCAGGGAGGTGGTGGAGTCACCATCACTGGAGGTGTTTAGGAAGAGACTGGATGAGGCACTTGTTGCCATGGTTTAGTTGATTAGATGGTGTTGGGTGACAGGTTGGACTTGATGATCTCAAAGGTCTTTCCTGACCTGGTTCATTCTATTCTATTAATCATTGCACTGTTTGCTAAAAAGGCATTTTCAATACCCTCCAAAGCCATGAAATGACAGCAAATTGCTGCAGCAGACAACAGCACAAACAGTGAAGAGCAAACTGTTCCACCTTTAAAGAAAAATAAAATCATAGTGATAGAGAAGGACAAGGAATGAAGTCAATTCATTATTCACCAGAGAGCAGGTTTTGTTATCCTGAATAAACACATCATCCATACTCCAAGTCTGCCTGGAACAGCAGGGAAAGGGAGCTCACAGGATAAAAGCGGTGCATAAATACCTGTTAAAAAGCAAGCAGATAGTGACGTGGCATGAATGGGAAGAGGAAAAAAATTGGGGGTTTGGTGGCTGGCTTTGTTTATTTTTCAGTTTTATTTCTTCTTCTTCTTCTTTTTTTTTTTTTTAATCATCACACTATTGGTTTCAGTTTGAATCTGGGAGTTTGGTCAAACCCTGCCTTGCCATTCTGCAGTCGGAGCGGACATTGTGATGTGTGAGGTTAAAGCGGAACTGCTTGACTTTAACACACCAGCCAGAGAGCTGCAGTGGTTCAGGAGTTGATTCATGGGCTGCTCGTACATCACTGAGGGACAGTGGCATCTGGTAGGAAAGAAAGGCAGATGGGTAAGGGGGGTGACAGTTTCAAACATCTAATTTTAATCTGCTGCCACAAGCCTGCAGAGGCCCTGAACGACTGATGCCTTGCCTAGCTGTACTGAGATAGGCAGAGAGGTCCAGCTTGCTTTGTGTGGGGGGGAAAAAAGGTAATCAAATGTGATTTTACAGTGGCATAGACTGCAAGGAGGAAGGGGCAATCAATTACTCCAGGAAAGATGCTAAAGCAGCATAACTATAGTCGCCTGGCACAGCTATATTATTGAAGAACAGTTACAGAAAGCAAAACAGAGTCTCTTCTGTTGGAAAAAAAAAAGTGGTGGGTTTTTTTTTTCCCCATGATGTTTGAAACTATTTTTCAGAGTGGAAAAATCATGGAACTTATGTTGTACCAGGGTGCTGAGTAAGCCTTTAGAATAGAACAGAATAAACCAGATTGGAAGAGACCTTCAAGATCATCGCGTCCAACCCATCATCCAACACCACCGAATCAACTCAAACATGGCACCAGGCACCCCATCCAGTCTCTTCCTAAACACCTCCAGTGATGGTGACTCCACCACCTCCCTGGGCAGCACATTCCAATAATGGCCAATCACTCTCTCTAGGAAGAATTTCTTCCTAAAATCCAGTCTAAACCTCCCCTGGCACAGCTTGAGTCGGTGTCCTCTTGTTCTGTTGCTGGGTGCCTGGGAGAAGAGACCAACCCCCACCTGGCTACAACCTCCCTTCAGGTAGTTGCAGAAAGCAATAAGGTCTACCCTGAGCCTCCTCTTCTCCAGGCTAAACAACCCCAGCTCCCTCAGCTTCTCCTCGTAGGGCTTCTGCTCCAAACCCCTCCCCAGCTTTGTTGCCCTTCTCTGGACACCTTCCAGCAACTCAACATCTTTCCTAAACTGAGGGGCCCAGAACTGGACACAGGACTCAAGGTGTGACATAACCAGTGCTGAGTACAGGGCAGAATGACCTCCCTGCCCCAGCTGGCCACACTGTTCCTGATGCAGGCCAAGATGCTATTGGCCTTCTTGGCCACCTGGGCACACTGCTGGTTCATGTTCAGTCTACTGTCAACCAGTACCCCCAGGTCCCTCTCTGCCTGGCTGCTCTCCAGCCATTTTGACTCCAGGCTGTAGCACTGCCTGGGGTTTTTGTGGCTAATGTGTAGAACCCTGCACTTGGATGTGTTCAATCTCATGCCCTTGGACTCTTCCCATCTGTCCAGCCTGTCAAGGTCCCTCTGCAGATCTCTCCTACCTTCTAACAGATCAACAGCTACCCCCAGCTCAGTGTCATCTGCAAATTTACTGGTGATGGACTCAATGCCCTCATCTGGATTATCAATGAAGATATTAAAGAGCATTGCACATTTCAAAGCATCATAAGCACTCAGATCCTATTCAAATTTTCACCCAAGGTGATCCAAGTAGTGCCTGTGGCTTTGGGGAGGTTTCAACTCTTACTCAAAGCCTTCAGGGTTTGGCTTTGCTGCTGTTGTCCTTGAAGATCAGGTGGTTTTGAATGCACACACAGTGGTCAGAATGGAAGTGTGAAATCGCAGTGCAAAGCTTGTTTTCACACTTGCAGGCATCACACATGGATGTCTACAGCTGCACTACCTACTACAGGTGTAGAGGACTAGTAATGAGTAGGCACTTATGTTGTATTGCAAAAATCTATGTGGGAATCAGAGAATATTAGGGTTGGAAGGGACCTCCAGAGACCTGAGCCACCCCTCTGCCAAGCAGAAGCACCTAGGGCAGGTCCACATAGGAATGCATCCAGGTGGGTTTTGGAAGTCTCCACAGAAGAGACTCCACAACCTCTCTGGGCAGCCTGTTCCAGTGCTCTGTCACCCTCACCATAAGAATTGTCTCCACATGTTTGAGGTGGAAATGGCAGTGTTCTAGCTTGGACCCATTGTTCCTTGTCTATCCCTGGGCATCACTAAAAGAGCCTGGCACCTTCGTCTTGACACCCACCCCTCAGGTATTTCTAGCCATTGAGGAGATCCCCCCTCAGCCTTTGTATCCCTGCCACCATCACTATTTTTAATCCCTTTACAATACCACTGGCTGGTTAGGTAGAACAACCTCCCTGTTGCACTCCATGACTTACCACTATTGCAAGCATCATATAAAGAATAAACCATGCTGTTTGCTCCTCAGCTGACCCCCATACTTG